>JAVKPL010005572.1:0-10844 GCA_032173675.1 Gastrolobium villosum
AAGTAATCATGATATCAAAACTTTATTTGGGATCCGGACGCCAGAGACAGGGACCACAAAAATGGATATTCTGGAGACTTGTACAATGGACCTTAAAATTATTGTAGCATGGCTGGCCCATTGATATGACCTGGAATAACAGGACAGGTTACACCCCTTTCTTCCATTGTTAGCTGCAACTACTAACTTGCAACTCCTATTATTCTCATATATTGCAAGTTATTGTCCTAAACTGACAATTACGAGTTAATCCTCCATTCTTTTAGGGCGTTTGATTGAGGAGAAATTTTTTGAATACTAAGAAAATGTAATTAATAGGGAAATGGTTGGAAACTGAGTTTGGTAGGAAAATATAAAAAATGTTATTTGGTTGAGTAAAATTTTATTAGGAAAATTAAGTGAAATTCGTAAAGAGTGTGTTTGGTTGAATATAAAATAATGATGGGAAACTATTCTGAATTTACGAAACTATCCTTTTAAACATTGCCCTTGAACATTGATGAATTTGTCATTTGAGATCCACAAACAGGACTCAAAAAATTTCATTCCTGAACATTGATTACCTGACCAGCCATCCACGCTCATCTGGCTTTGTTGACTCCGTCTTCACTTTTAGGTTTCTTCATGTTTCAGAACATAAGCAAGCTCAATGAGTGATGTGCTTATTTGGGCGTACTTTGGTCATGTGTGTGAGAGGGGTATTACGGTCACCAATTATTACCACTTTTGCCAATTTTGCAACTTATCCGGTTTTTACACATAATACCACCATCCAAAAAGCATTCTGTAACAATAAATTTCTAAGAAATCACGTGTAATTCAACTTAGATAGGAAACAACGATAGATGGGTAAATTTCGAAAATTCGGAGAACCAAACGTGGTTTAATCAGATTGCAGGCAACACTTCCCCAGGATTATTTACCAAAATCCTCAAACAAACACCCCCTTAAGCCATTTGTTGTACGAATCCATTTGAAACATGTTACTTTTATACACACACAGAGAGAGAGATAAATCCATCTGAAACATGTTACCTTTCATATCGGATGTAAAATTGTGTCATTTTAAGAGAGAGAAAGAAATAGATAATGGAGGAGAGAAAGTTGACAAAAAAATAATGGTAAAGTGTGTGTCATTTTAAAAGATGTAAAGTTATGTCATTTTAATAGAGAGAAAGAGACAGATAAAAGAGAAGAGAGAGTTGACAAAACAAATAAAGATGTGGGTCCCACCCCTTTGAAAATGATATAAGTTGTGTCATTTAAAAGAATAAACAATTTTCCCAAAAATTAAAGGAATGAGTCCCACATCTTTGTGAGAGTGAAATGATATAAATTGTGTCATTTAAAAGGATAAACACTTTTCCCAACTTTTTATTGTATAAATATAAGGAAATAATTATCTTATGTTACATAAGATAACTATCTTATGTTGCACACTCATAAAATTTTGTGCCATTTTTTCTTTTTCTTTTTTATTTTTTTTAAACTATGGACCCCACAACTTTGTTTCATTCACATAAGATATATATCTTATGTGATATAAGATTAATAACTCCCATAAATATATTGAAACATTTACTTTGAAAAAATTATCAACAATATAATTCAAAACTACTTACCAAATGATATGATTTTGTAAAGAAATAATATAATATAAAAATAGTAGAAGTGTGTTCACTAAGCCACTTAAGTTTTGGATTAAATAGATATGTGCCCCATCCTTCATAAAAAAATGTTATAAACCCTAAAAAAACTCATAACACTATGAGCCTAATTTAAAAAATTCATATTTTAAATCCTAAAAAAATGAGCTCTTTATGTGATAGATTTGTAAATTACACATTATTAATGCATTGTAATTCCAAAAATCGGTGACCCGGCCAGGTTTATTTTTAAAAACAATTCAAAAAATAAATTATAATTGACTTATTTGAATGATTTGTTGCTTATTGACTTATATAGGTTATGTACCTATAATATTAATATTATCGTAGTCATGCATTATGCTGAAAATTTTGATTTGATTTATAGTTAGTTAGAGATGTCGTTTATTGAACATGAAACACCAAATAGCATTATCACAAGCATTATATGTTTGTTTGATCCTTTATGGACAATAATATGTAATTTATTATTTTTATATTAAAATATTTAGAATATATATTATTATTTGTAACTATTTGAGTATGTTTATAAATTATTTAATATAAATTATAAATTTACATATAATTATTGAGTTATGTTGTTTAACCAATAACTCACTCGTTGAACTAATGACCCGGTATCTATATCAGGTCAATGACACCCGACCGGGATAATTCTAATAACATTGCTATAAAGCTCTTGGATTGAGAGAGTATGTTAAAAAATATATCTTCACGTACTAGTTTAAATTTTGAGTTGAATTAATTATATATAAATTTGATTATCATTTTTATTATGCGGGCGTGACACGTGAATTAAAAATGAGCATAAGATGATGACACGAGTCTTGTTTATAAGGTCCACATGATTAAAAGTATTAAATTATTTTGCTTTAGTGAATAATTTTTAAACTATATTATTGTGATAATTTAATTTTTAAAATTATATTACTTTGATCAATACTCTAAGTAAGATTGAAAAATGATATTTAGAAAATTTAGTATTATTAAAAAATTATATAATACCTTATATATATATATATATATATATATATATATATATATATATAATTTATTTGATTTGTGTGTGAATTTATTTTGCTGATCTATAAATATTATAATTTATTTGGAATTATTAATTAATTAATAAATGCGATCTAATAAATTATAATCGTTTAATTCACGAAAATTAATGGTTAAAATTTGGTATCAGATAATCCTGCCTATGTATGATCAAGCCAGTGCAAGATAGGATGGATCAAATCACACATAGTTGAAGGTTGTGAGCCTCAAGGCTATTGCAAGATAGTCTGGCACGATGTGGGATGAGCTTCTCCTTGAAGTGTCTATGTTGTAATTGTGACACAATAGAGTAATGGAGTGACTAGGAGTGGTACCTGCATGACACTCTAATGCTTAAGTTAGTATCAATGCAAGATTTATATCGTTTTTAATGGAGAGAGATGTCCATACTTGTGCTTGTACCCTCTATATTTATAGTGCAGTATATCTTCTCATTAGTTATTTTGGGATGGTTGTCCTTCTGTCAAACTAGGTACCTTTCAAGCTATTTCTTGATGAACAAACCTAAATACTAGTGTCTCCTTAGAGTAATAGCAAGTTGAAGCTGTCACATTTGTACTGGCTCTTATGTGCGGCCCAATTTATCAAATCATTGTGGTCTTCCTTAGTCTTTAATTAGGTTTTAACCCGTGGTTTAGCGCGATGGAATGCGTAATGAGGACATTGTGCCCATCGCCTTTGGGCCTTTCCTTGATCTCTAATTATTAGACCCAGGGGCCGAGAGACAGGGGAGGCTAGGGAGGGTGGCCGCCCCCCTCCCCACTCAAAAAAAAAAAAAATTAATACAGTTGAAGGCCAAACATAATATTGTTGTTACTGTTAAATGTGCTTCTTTTGGAAGTTTTGATTTGAAATCCAAGTTGAAATCTACCTCAACTTCACCTAATGTGTACGTGTTATGTGTAACCTTTATTGCATTTCCTTTTTTATTTTCATATGCTATGTTTTGCTTAATAAAAGCTTTGGCCTTTTTGTTATCCTTTTGCATGATTGTGTTTCTCTTTGTGTAGTGATTTTATATAGAGAAAATGAGTTTGCTCTAACTTTAAAGATTCACTTTTTGGGGCAACTTGGTTGCAGTCTTTTATTTTATTTTAAAAACAAAAAATAGTTAAAAACATTGTTTTAGTTAAGACATTTTTTTTAATTATTGCTTTAAACTACTTTTTATGTCTGTTGGGCCCGACCAAAAGTACATTTTTTTAGTCTTCCAAATGTTGTTAAAAGTTAATATTTTGGTAAGAAATTACCTAAATGAGTTCCTATGAGGTTAATAGGTAAAATAAATAGTTATATTATGCAAGATAAAAAATTAATTTTCGCCCCCTCCCCTCCACTCTGCCACTGATTAGACCAGAATTTTATCTGGATATATATATATATATATATATATATATATATATATATATATATATATATGATTTATTATTTGTATTGTCACTGTATATAACGTTTCGTACTGTTAGTTAAAAACGATATTGTTTTGGGTGGGATAAAGGAAGTTTGCGTTCAAAATTAATTGAAGAAAATAAAAAAAAATATTTATTTTTACCTTTGTATGGTTATGATTCCCCATATTTAATGCTTTATATTTATTTTTATCTTTATATGATTATGATTCCTTATATTTAATGCTTTATCAATGCTTAGGTGCAGTACATCCAACAAATTCATATATATATATATATATATGGTTTACCTTTCTGCAGCTGTTGTACGTGCAACAATCAAATATTTGCCATATATTTTTTTAAAGCATTAAATGCATATAATCATAATCATACAAAAGATGAAAGCATTAAATGTGGGGAATCATAACCATACACATGTCGTTGCTGTATGTAAAACGGCTGCAAAAATGATTTTACCTATATGTGTGTGTGTCTATATATATATATATATATATATATATAGGGGCAGGATCATCTTACACCGGTGTAAGAATAATAAGTCTTACATCAAATCTTAATCATTGATTTTCTGCATCTAGCGATTAAGATTTATTGGGTCTCACTCATTAATTAATTTTTAATTTCCAATAAATCTCAACCATAGATGCATGGAAATCAATGGTTAAGATTTGGTGTAAGATTTATTATTCTTACACGTGTGTAAGTTGATCCTATCCCATATATATATATATATATATATATATATATATAGGGTTAGGATCATTTTACACCAGTGTAAGTTACACTCTCAATCTTGTTCGTTGATCGCATTTATATCTAAGGGCTCAAATTGTTTAGTAATGCGAGTCATTGGATACAAGTGGATCAATGATCAAGATTGAGTGTAAGACTTCTAACTCTTACGTCAGTGTAAGAATATCCTGCCCCATATATAGATATATATATATATATATATATATATATATATATATATATATATAGGGCCAAGATCATTTTACACTAGTGTAAGTTACACTCTCAATCTTGTCCGGTAACTCCACTTATATCTAAGGGCTCTAATTTTTTTGTAATGTGAGCCATTGGATACAAGTGAATCGATGGTCAAGATTAAGTGTAAGATTTCTAACTCTTACACCGGTGTAAGAATATCCTGCCCTATATATATATATATATATATATGGGTCAGGATCATTTTACACCAATGTAAGTTATACTCTTAATCTTGTCCGTTGATCCCACTTATATCTAAAAGCTGATAATGAGAGAAATGATAATGAGAGACATTTTAGTAAGTCAGCATATTCCTTTTATAAGAATAACTTGACATATATATATATATATATATATATATATATATATATATATACACAAAATTTGTATGTTATTTACATTTAGTCACTAAATTTTGTATGTTACTGAATTTTGCATTGATGGTTAATATATTTGCCAATATTTCAGCACAAAAATAACCCCGAGTGAAGAAAAGAGAGTTCCCTTTCCACCTTAATTTTTTCTTTTTTCTTTTTCGGTAGACTCGTGAACCATCTAACCAAGAAAATGTCATATTCTCTTTCAATTCCCTCCCTTTCCTTCTCCAATAAAATTAGCACATCTTGAATATACTTCAAATACGGCTATTCATGCACGCAATTTCGTATATATGAAACCGATTTGCTAATTAAGAAACTGAAATTTTGTGAGGACTCCATATTCATCTATCATCTCTAGGGTGATATTAACACCGTGTCATACAAAAAATTGAATATAGTAAAGCAATAAGCATAGCACAGACCGAAAGAGAATGGCACCAATACGATTTAACATTGTGCACAATATAACTCAAAATTATAGAGGATAACAATCCCATATGTGAACATGATAACAAAGTTATTCGATTACTCAAATCTTAGCTTCTTCTCCTTTCCCCTAGTAGGTGGAGATTAATGCTTAGATTCTTAGAATGTGTATAAACAGGTTCCATCATCACTTCTTGCAGTTGGGTCGAAGTTGGAGGCATTTGGATCAGTACAACCTCCAGGAACGGGAATATTTACTTGCTGTGCTGCTTGGCCTGCACAGAAAATGTTACAATAAATAATTTTAGACCTAGTTTTATTTGATTCAAATATACTTTTTAATTTTGATATAGTGTCATCATTCAATTATGTTTTGTCAAATCATTGAAAGAGTTTGACGAGGGCAATACATGATTAAATGGAATAAAATCAAATGGATATATTATTTATTTGAAGTTGGCTAAATTAAATTTAAGAGCAAATATCCTTTTTGGTATTCATCAAATTTCACGATACCCGTTTTAGTCCCTAACAAATAAAAAGGCTATTCGTGGTCCCTAAGAAATTCAAAATGGACCCATTTAGTTGAAATCGTGGCCCCTCACAAATTTAAAAAAGATCCATATTAGTCCGTCAGAAGGACTAAAATGGTTCTACTTTGAATTTTTCAGGGACCACGAATAGCCTTTTTATTTGCTAGAGACTAAAATGAGCATCGTAAAATTTGCTGAGAACCAAAAAGGATATTTACTCTAAATTTAATCTAGATTCTATGATGGTGTAGGTCTCAAGATATAGGATCTAACCATAGAAAGTTCCTCTGTTAATGGAATCTTGGTTAGCATCACCAAGAGCAGCCTCGCTCATATACTTGTCTGCAAGTTGGACTCTCTTCACATTCTCTTGTTCTTGGACAAGCATGTTACCATACTCCAAGAGCTTATCCAAAGTCATCTTGGGCTGATCAAAGGTTGGAGGTCCTTCCTTTGAGTTCACAAGCCTTTTCCCAATGCCATCAACACCAATACCAGAAATCCACTTCCTCACTTCATCATCGTAGACTCTGGCCCTGAGTGCACCAAAGAAATCTGCAATGACACATGGCATATCATTACTCTTATTGTTCTACTTCTAGTTCTTTTCTCAAGCAACTGAAAATTTCACAATTATATATGGCAAAGTTTTGTACTTCCTTTGAAATCTCAACTGGGTTTAGCAGGGAACTTACCAATGGATTGGCCAGGGAAAGTATCAACAAGCTTCACAATGTCCTCATCAGCCACATTGTCACTGCGGAAAATTCCCCTGCAGACGCCAACTCGGTCATCCCTTGTAGGTGCCCAGTAGAACTTCTCCATACGTCCATCACGGATGAGAGGAGCATACAATGTTGAGAAATCATTACCAGTGACAATGATGGGCACACGTGGGTTCTCTTCCTTGTTGTACATACCAGGGAGCTGAACATTTGTGGGGTTATCAGCAATGTTCATGAGGGTGGCATTCACCATCTGGTTGTTCACAGTGTATTGTGTGGTTCCACCCATACGACCAGCTCCTGCATCAAGATCATTGATGAAGAGTGCACACATCTTTCCCTTCCTGATTATATCAGCAGCTTCACGGTATCTTTGCCTGATCAATTTTGCTGGCTCTCCTGCATTTCCACTTTCCAGCTCTCCAGCACTCATCATGATTGGGCTGTAATTACAACATCATAGGGACACATACATCAATCGTTGAGTGCTAACTGCTAGGTACTAAGTTATATTGTTGAGATATATAGTCCCACATTGGTTGTATGTGCGGAGTTTATAAGGCCTTGGGCACTCCCACCCTTTGAGCTGGCTTTTGGGGTGGTGTATCCCAAGGTTCTTTATCATGGTATCAAAGTCTCGCCGTCCCCCACTTTCTCTTGTGGACTCTCTTAGGACAGATAGGTTGGACCTGTTACATAATCCACTCTTCAAGCCCAATGGGCTCTCGTGTGAGGGGGCGTGTTGAGATATATAGTCCCACATTGGTTCCTGTTGCATAATCCACTCTTCAAGCCCAATGGGGTCTCGTGTGAGGGGGCGTGTTGAGATATATAATCCCACATTGGTTGTATGTGCAACTAATGTGGCCTTTATAAGGCCTTGGGCACTCCCACCCTTTGAACTAGCTTTTGGAGTGGTGTATCCCAAGTTTCTTTATCATATATAATGCATGAAAGAGACTTTCATGTTAGCATTTAATCATTAATTCATGTTCAACAATAAACATTCAAGAACATGAAAGGGGATCTTCAGAATTTATGAGTTTCACATAAACATACCTTTGTCCATAATTGCGGAAGAACTTTGATGGTAGAATCTTTTCTCTAAGCCTTAACCCTTTCACCGTTCTTGTATCTTCTTTGATAGGGATTGGATACAACCTTTCTAGGCAGACTCAGATGGAACTTTTTGTTTCTGTCAGATACACTTCACAGAAAACTGACCATATCACTTTTATGTAACTGCACCTATCAGCAGTTACACTTTAAGTAACTTCCCTTTAATAGCCAAAATTACCATAATGCCCTTTTATTAATTAAATCAATTGACACATAATATTACACATGAGGCAAATAGTTTTACATTCTCCCACTTGGCTCATGTCATGAGGTGTCCTTTCATGATTTAATCAACATTCATTATAATGCGCATTTACTAGGCTAAGGTTCCATACATTGACCTCATCATAATTCATTATTAGAAATAAAATCAACATGAGTCATGGCGGTTGTATGCTATCAAGTCGGCATAGTCCCTTCCATGTACCACTATATTGACTCTTCTTCCTAACATGATACTTTAATAGGAAGTATACATTATGTCCAACAATAATGTCTTCATAACGGACCATAAACATTTTCAATATCATCACATATACTTGCATGCATTCATAAATTGAAAATAAGACAATAACAGAAACATATATTCATCAATGAGCTCAGAGTGTCAATACTTAATACATAACAATAATTGTCATCATTCATTAGCTGACATAATGCCCATTCTACATACATGACCGGTAAATGTCTTGGGCGGCAATCCCTTCGTCAAGGGATCAGCTATCATAAGATCGGTGCTAATATGCTCTATAGACACTCTTTGTTTCTGAACCTCTTCTTTAACGGCAAAGTACTTTAATTCCATATGTTTAGCACCTTTGGAATACTTGTCGTTTTTATAAAAGAAGACTGCTGCGGAATTATCACAATAAATTTTCAGCGGCTTTTCAATATTGTCGACCAATTCAAGCCCTGAAATAAAGTTCCGTAGCCATTTAGCCTGAATCGTGGCTTCAAAGCATGCCACAAATTCAGCTTCCATAGTGGACGCAGCTATTACAGTCTGCTTCGCACTTTTCCATGATATAGCTCCTTCAGTTAAAAGATACAGGTAACCACATGTAGACTTTCTTGTGTCTACGCATCCTGCAAAATCTGAATCTGTGTATCCAATCACTTCAAGGTTGTTAGACCTTCTATAAGTAAGCATGTGACCTTTAGTTCCTTGCAAATATCTCAGTACTTTCTTTGCAGCTTTCCAATGATCCATACCGGGATTACTTTGGTATCTACCCAACATCCCAACTGCAAAGCTAATATCTGGTCTCGTACAAGTCTGAGCATACATTAAACTCCCAACTAATGATGCATACGGAATTGCATCCATTTCTTTTCGTTCCAATTCACTTTTAGGACATTGCATGAGACTAAACTTATCTCCTTTCTGAATTGGAACTGGAGATGATGAGCAGTTTTCCATTCTGAATCTCTCTAGAACTCTATTAATATATGCTTTCTGAGACAAACCTAACAGTCCTTGTGATCTATCACGGAATATTTCTATTCCTATCACATAAGCTGCCTCACCCATATCTTTCATTTCAAAGTTACTAGAGAGAAATTTCTTAGTCTCATTTAAAAGACCAAGATCATTAGTTGCCAGCAAAATATCATCAACATACAGAATCAATAATATAAACTTGCTCCCACTGATCTTCAGATATATACATCGATCAACAATGTTTTCTTTCAATCCAAAGGAAACAACAGTATCATTAAACTTAAGGTACCATTGCCGTGAAGCTTGTTTAAGTCCGTATATTGACTTCTTAAGTTTGCACACCATGTGCTCTTTATCCTTTTCTATGAACCCCATTGGTTGGTCCATGTACACATCTTCATCTAAATTTCCATTTAGAAAGGCGGTTTTCACATCCATTTGGTGTAACTCTAGATCATAATGAGCCACCAATGCCATAATAATTCTTAAAGAATCCTTCTTTGAAACTGGTGAAAAAGTTTCTTTATAGTCAATGCCATCTTTCTGAGTGAATCCCTTTGCAACAAGTCTGGCCTTGTAACGTTCTAAGTTACCATGAGAGTCACGTTTGGTCTTAAAGACCCATTTACAACCAACTCTCTTACACCCTTCTGGTAACTCAACAAGATCCCAAACCTTGTTCTGTTCCATAGATTTCAACTCATCTTTCATAGCATCTAACCATTTATCACCATTTTCTCCATTCTTGGCTTGTGAAAACGTTACTGGATCATCCTGAATACCCATGTCAAAATCAGACTCTTGTAGATATACCACATAATCATTAGAAATAGCAGGTCTCTTTTCTCTTGAGATCTTCTTAATGCTATCTGTTGTGGTTCTTCTACTATGGGTTCATTCGGTTCATTAACAATGATTTCTTCATGAGTAGTGGGATCATTAACTTGTCCTTCATTATTATTGATTGGTTCAATAGCATAAGGAGCAATAACTTTACTAGAGCTACAAGTCAATGGAACTTGTATTCTCACTTCATGAATATCCACTTTACGTGGTGTTTCACTCCCACTAACTTCACCATTCTCAATG
>JAVKPL010005573.1:0-105299 GCA_032173675.1 Gastrolobium villosum
CAAAATAGATATCGTCGAAGATTTTCGACGGAAAATGAATTCCGTCGAAAATGGATGAATAAAATAAATGCAAAAGAAATTGATTTTATGAAGATTTTCGACGGAAAATGGATTCCGTAGAAGATTTTTGATGGAAAATGGATTTCGTCGAAGATTCTTGACGGAAAATGAATTCCGTCGAAAATGGATGAATAAAATAAATGCAAAAGAAATTGATTTTATGAAGTTTTTCGACGAAAAATGGATTCCTTCGAAAATGGATGAATAAAATAAATGCAAAAGAAATTGATTTTGTGAAGATTTTTGACGGAAAATGGATTCCGTCGAAGTTTTTTGACGGAAAATGAATTCCATTGAAAATGGATGAATAAAATAAATGCAAAAGAAATTGATTTTGTGAAGTTTTTCGACGGAAAATGGATTCCGTCGAAAACGGATGAATAAAATAAATGCAAAAGAAATTGATTTTGTGAAGTTTTATGACGGAAAAAGAATTGCGTCGAAAACGGATAAATAAAATAGATGCAAAAGAAA
This sequence comes from Gastrolobium villosum, assembly GCA_032173675.1. Classification (NCBI taxonomy): domain Eukaryota; kingdom Viridiplantae; phylum Streptophyta; class Magnoliopsida; order Fabales; family Fabaceae; genus Gastrolobium; species Gastrolobium villosum. Next base: position 535 of record JAVKPL010005573.1, read on the forward strand.
TCGATTTTTTGGAGTTTTTTTGATGGAAAATGGATTTCGTAGAAGATTTTTGATGGAAAATGGATTCCGTCGAAGATTTTTGACGGAAAATGAATTCCGTCGAAAACGGATGAATAAAATAAATGCAAAGAAATTGATTTTGTGAAGTTTTTCGACGGCAAAAGAATTCTGTCGAAGATTTTTGACGGAAAATGTATTCCGTCTAAAACGGATGAATAAAATAAATGCAAAAGAAATTGATTTTGCGAAGTTTTTCGACGGAAAAAGAATTGCGTCGAAAACGGATTAATAAAATAAATGCAAAAGAAATTGATTTTTTGAAGATTTTCGACGAAAAATGGGTTCCGTCGAAGATTTTTGACGCAAAATGTATTCCGTCAAAAACGGATGAATAAAATAAATGCAAAAAAAATTGATTTTGTGAACTTTTTCGACGAAAAATGGATTCCATCGAAAACGGATTTAAAATTGCAAAAGAAGACGACGGAAAATGAATTTCGTCGAAAATGGATTAATAAAATAAATGCTAAAGAAATTGATTTTTTGTGAAGTTATTCGACGGAAAATGGATTCCGTCGAAATTTTTTGACGGAAAATTAATTCCATCAAAAACGGATGAATAAAATAAATGCAAAAGAAATTGATTTTGTGAAGTTTTTCGATGGAAAACAAATTCCGTCAAAAACGGATGAATAAAATAAATGCAAAAAAATTGATTTTTTGAAGTTTTTCGACGAAAAATGGATTCCGTCGAAGATTTTTGATGAAAAATGTATTCCGTCGAAAACGGATGAATAAAATAAATGCAAAAGAAATTGATTTTGTGAAGTTTTTCGATGGAAAAAGAATTTCGTCGAAAATAGATTAATAAAATAAATGAAAAAGAAATTGATTTTTTTGAAGTATTTCGACGGAAAATGGATTCCGTAGAAGATTTTTGATGGAAAATGGATTCCGTCAAAGATTTTTGACGGAAAATGAATTCCATCGAAAACGGATGAATAAAATAAATGCAAAAGAAATTGATTTTGTGAAGTTTTTCGACGGAAAATGGATTCTGTCGAAGATTTTTGACGGAAAATGAATTCCGTCGAAAATGGATGAATAAAATAAATGCAAAAGAAATTGATTTTTTTGAAGTTTTTCGACGGAAAATGGATTCCGTAGAAGATTTTTGATGGAAAATGGATTCCGGAAAGATTTTTGACGGAAAATGAATTCCGTCGAAAATGGATGAATAAAATAAATGCAAAAGAAATTGATTTTGTGAAGTTTTTCGACGGAAAATGGATTCTGTCGAAGATTTTTGACGGAAAATGAATTCCATCGAAAATGGATGAATAAAATAAATGCAAAAGAAATTGATTTTGTGAAGTTTTTCGACGGAAAATAAATTCCGTCGAAAACGGATGAATAAAATAAATGCAAAAGAAATTGATTTTGTGAAGATTTTTGACGGAAAATGGATTCCGTCGAAGATTTTTGACGGAAAATGAATTCCATCGAAAATGGATGAATAAAATAAATGCAAAAGAAATTGTTTTTGTGAAGTTTTTCGACGGAAAAAGAATTTCGTCGAAAAGGGATTAATAAAATAAATGCAAAAGAAATTGATTTTTTGAAGATTTTTGATGGAAAATGGATTCCGTCAAAGATTTTTGATGGAAAATGAATTCCGTCGAAAAAGGATGAATAAAATAAATGCAAAAGAAATTGATTTTGTGAAGTTTTTCGACGGAAAATGGATTCCGTCGAAGATTTTTGACGGAAAATGAATTCCGTCGAAAATGGATGAATAAAATAAATGCAAAAGAAAATGATTTTATGAAGTTTTTCGATGAAAAATGGATTCCGTCGAACATTTTTGACGAAAAATGTATTCCTTCGAAGACGGATGAATAAAATAAATGCAAAAGAAATTGATTTTGTGAAGTTTTTCGACGGAAAACAAATTCCGTCGAAAACGGATGAATAAAATAAATGCAAAAGAAATTGATTTTGTGAAGATTTTTGACGGAAAATGGATTCGGTCGAAGATTTTTGACGGAAAATGTATTCCGTCGAAAACGGATGAATAAAATAAATGCAAAAGAAATTGATTTTGTGAAGTTTTTCGACGGAAAAAGAATTGCGTCAAAAATGGATTAATAAAATAAATGGAAAAGAAATTGATTTTGTGAAGTTTTTCGGAAAATGGATTTCGTTGTAGATTTTTGATAGAAAATGGATTCCGTCGAAGATTTTGGACAGAAAATGAATTCCGTCGAAAATGGATGAATAAAATAAATGCAAAAGAAATTGATGTTGTGAAGTTTTTCGACGGAAAATGGATTCCGTCGAAGATTTTTGACGGAAAACGGATTCCGTCGAAAATGGATGAATAAAATAAATGCAAAAGAAATTGATTTTATGAAGTTTTTCGACGCAAAATGTATTCCGTAGAAGATTTTTGACGGAAAATGAATTCCGTCGAAAATGGTTGAATAAAATAAATGCAAAAGAAATTGATTTTATGAAGTTTTTCGACGGAAAATGGATTCCGTCGAAGATTTTTGACGAAAAATGTATTCCGTCAAAAACGGATGAATAAAATAAATGCAAAAGAAATTGGTTTTGTGAAGTTTTTCGACAGAAAACAAATTCCGTCGAAAACGGATGAATAAAATAAATGCAAAAGAAATTGATTTTGTGAAGTTTTTCGACGGAAAATGGATTCCGTAGAAGATTTTTGACGGAAAATGGATTCCGTCGAAGATTTTGGACGGAAAATGAATTCCATCGAAAATGGATGAATAAAATAAATGCAAAAGAAATTAATTTTGTGAAGTTTTTCATTGAAAAACAAATTCCGTCGATAACGGATGAATAAAATAAATGCAAAAGAAATTGTTTTTGTGAAGATTTTTTACGGAAAATGGATTCCGTCGAAAATTTTTGACGGAAAATGAATTCCATCGAAAATGGATGAATAAAATAAATGCAAAAGAAATTGATTTTGTGAAGTTTTTCGACGGAAAAAGGATTCCGTCGAAGATTTTTGAAGGAAAAGGAATTCCGTCGAAAATGGATGAATAAAATAAATGTAAAAGAAATTGATTTTATGAAGTTTCTCGACGGAAAATGGATTCCGTCGAAGATTTTTGATGGAAAATGAATTCCGTCGAAAATGGATGAATAAAATAAATGCATAAGAAATTGATTTTATGAAGTTTTTCGATGAAAAATGGATTCAGTCGAACATTTTTGACGAAAAATGCATTCCGTCGAAAACGGATGAATAAAATAAATGCAAAAGAAATTGATTTTGTGAAGTTTTTCGACGGAAAACAAATTCCGTCAAAAACGGGGGAATAAAATAAATGCAAAAGAAATTGTTTTTGTGAAGATTTTTGACGGAAAATGGATTCCGTCGAAGATTTTTGACAGAAAATGAATTCCATCGAAAACGGATGATTAAAACAAATGCAAAAGAAATTGATTTTGTGAAGTTTTTCGACGGAAAATGGATTCTGTCGAAGATTTTTGACGGAAAATGTATTCCGTCTAAAACGGATGAATAAAATAAATGCAAAAGAAATTGATTTTGTGAAGTTTTTCGACGGAAAAAGAATTGCGTCGAAAACGGATTAATAAAATAAATGCAAAAGAAATTGATTTTTTGAAGTTTTTCGACGGAAAATGAATTTCGTAGAAGATTTTTGATGGAAAATGGATTCCGTGAAGATTTTTGATGGAAAATGGATTCCGTCGAAGATTTTTGACAGAAAATGAATTCCGTCAAAAACGGATGAATAAAATAAATGCAAAATAAATTGATTTTGTGAAGTTTTTCGACGCAAAATAGATATCGTCGAAGATTTTCGACGGAAAATGAATTCCGTCGAAAATGGATGAATAAAATAAATGCAAAAGAAATTGATTTTATGAAGTTTTTCGACGGAAAATGGATTCCGTAGAAGATTTTTGATGGAAAATGGATTTCGTCGAAGATTCTTGACGGAAAATGAATTCCGTCGAAAATGGATGAATAAAATAAATGCAAAAGAAATTGATTTTATGAAGTTTTTCGACGAAAAATGGATTCCTTCGAAAACGGATGAATAAAATAAATGCAAAAGAAATTGATTTTGTGAAGATTTTTGACGGAAAATGGATTCCGTCGAAGTTTTTTGACGAAAAATGAATTCCATTGAAAATGGATGAATAAAATAAATGCAAAAGAAATTGATTTTGTGAAGTTTTTCGACGGAAAATGGATTCCGTCGAAAACGGATGAATAAAATAAATGCAAAAGAAATTGATTTTGTGAAGTTTTATGACGGAAAAAGAATTGCGTCGAAAACGGATAAATAAAATAAATGCAAAAGAATTTAATTTTTTGGAGTTTTTTTGATGGAAAATGGATTTCGTAGAAGATTTTTGATGGAAAATGGATTCCGTCGAAGATTTTTGACGGAAAATGAATTCCGTCGAAAACGGATGAATAAAATAAATGCAAAGAAATTGATTTTGTGAAGTTTTTCGACGGCAAAAGAATTCTGTCGAAGATTTTTGACGGAAAATGTATTCCGTCTAAAACGGATGAATAAAATAAATGCAAAAGAAATTGATTTTGCGAAGTTTTTCGACGGAAAAAGAATTGCGTCGAAAACGGATTAATAAAATAAATGCAAAAGAAATTGATTTTTTGAAGATTTTCGACGAAAAATGGGTTCCGTCGAAGATTTTTGACGCAAAATGTATTCCGTCAAAAACGGATGAATAAAATAAATGCAAAAGAAATTGATTTTGTGAACTTTTTCGACGCAAAATGGATTCCGTCGAAAACGGATGACTAAAATAAATGCAAAAGATATTATTTTGTGAAGTTTTTCGACGGAAAATGAATTTCGTCGAAAACGGATTAATAAAATAAATGCTAAAGAAATTGATTTTTTGAAGTTTTTCGACGGAAAATGGATTGTAGAAGATTGACGGAAAATGGATTCCATCGAAGATTTTTGACGGAAAATTAATTCCATCGAAAACGGATGAATAAAATAAATGCAAAAGAAATTGATTTTGTGAAGTTTTTCGATGGAAAACAAATTCCGTCAAAAACGGATGAATAAAATAAATGCAAAAAAATTGATTTTTTGAAGTTTTTCGACGAAAAATGGATTCCGTCGAAGATTTTTGATGAAAAATGTATTCCGTCGAAAACGGATGAATAAAATAAATGCAAAAGAAATTGATTTTGTGAAGTTTTTCGATGGAAAAAGAATTTCGTCGAAAATAGATTAATAAAATAAATGCAAAAGAAATTGATTTTTTTGAAGTATTTCGACGGAAAATGGATTCCGTAGAAGATTTTTGATGGAAAATGGATTCCGTCAAAGATTTTTGACGGAAAATGAATTCCGTCGAAAATGGATGAATAAAATAAATGCAAAAGTAATTGATTTTGTGAAGTTTTTCGACGGAAAATGGATTCTGTCGAAGATTTTTGACGGAAAATGAATTCCGTCGAAAATGGATGAATAAAATAAATGCAAAAGAAATTGATTTTTTTGAAGTATTTCGACGGAAAATGGATTCCGTAGAAGATTTTTGATGGAAAATGGATTCCGTCAAAGATTTTTGACGGAAAATGAATTCCATCGAAAATGGATGAATAAAATAAATGCAAAAGTAATTGATTTTGTGAAGTTTTTCGACGGAAAATGGATTCTGTCGAAGATTTTTGACGGAAAATGAATTCCGTCGAAAACGGATGAATAAAATAAATGCAAAAGAAATTGATTTTGTGAAGTTTTTCGACGGAAAATAAATTCCGTCGAAAACAGATGAATAAAATAAATGCAAAAGAAATTGATTTTGTGAAGATTTTTGACGGAAAATGGATTCCGTCGAAGATTTTTGACGGAAAATGAATTCCATCGAAAATGGATGAATAAAATAAATGCAAAAGAAATTGATTTTGTGAAGTTTTTCGACGGAAAAAGAATTTCGTCGAAAAGGGATTAATAAAATAAATGCAAAAGAAATTGATTTTTTGAAGATTTTTGATGGAAAATGGATTCCGTCAAAGATTTTTGATGGAAAATGAATTCCGTCGAAAAAGGATGAATAAAATAAATGCAAAAGAAATTGATTTTGTGAAGTTTTTCGACGGAAAATGGATTCCGTCAAAGATTTTTGACGGAAAATGAATTCCGTCGAAAATGGATGAATAAAATAAATGCAAAAGAAAATGATTTTATGAAGTTTTTCGATGAAAAATGGATTCCGTCGAACATTTTTGACGAAAAATGTATTCCTTCGAAAACGGATGAATAAAATAAATGCAAAAGAAATTGATTTTGTGAAGTTTTTCGACGGAAAACAAATTCCGTCGAAAACGGATGAATAAAATAAATGCAAAAGAAATTGATTTTGTGAAGATTTTTGACGGAAAATGGATTCGGTCGAAGATTTTTGACGGAAAATGTATTCCGTCGAAAACGGATGAATAAAATAAATGCAAAAGAAATTGATTTTGTGAAGTTTTTCGACGGAAAAAGAATTGCGTCAAAAATGGATTAATAAAATAAATGCAAAAGAAATTGATTTTTTGAAGTTTTTCGACGGAAAATGGATTTCGTTGAAGATTTTTGATAGAAAATGGATTCCGTCGAAGATTTTGGACAGAAAATGAATTCCGTCGAAAACGGATGAATAAAATAAATGCAAAAGAAATTGATTTTGTGAAGTTTTTCGACGGAAAATGGATTCCGTCGAAGATTTTTGACGGAAAACGGATTCCGTCGAAAATGGATGAATAAAATAAATGCAAAAGAAATTGATTTTATGAAGTTTTTCGACGCAAAATGTATTCCGTAGAAGATTTTTGACGGAAAATGAATTCCGTCGAAAATGGTTGTATAACACCTCATATAGTTAAATGTGTGTTTTAATATTATATTGTGAAAAGAAAGTTGGTGGATTAGTGAAAATCCTTGAATTATGGCCAAAATGGGCAAAAAGGGCAAAATGGTAATTTGCCAACCGTGTGTTATGAGGCAAAAATACTGAGTTAGAGATTTCAAATGACAAAAGTAGTGCTGGAAATGGAATCAGGGCGGAAAATTGAGTGAATAGGCAAATTTGGAAAAAATTGATGAATAGTGATTTTTAAGTGTTAAAATACTGTGATGTGAGTGTACCGATAGGTGTGAAATTTTTATCATTATTTTGGAGAAAGAAAAATATGTCATGGACTGGAAAAATACGTAGATTAAGAATTTATGATCGGAATTTTTATCGGAGTAAAAGTTAGATCGCGTGTGGGACCCGTGTGACCGAAGTCACTTGGCCCCACCCCTTTTTCTTCTTCTTTTCTCCCTTTCTTCCCTCCATTCCCGTGCGCCCCCCCTGTGAGAAAAAGGAACCAAGAACACCATTTCTTCCATTTCTTCCCATTTCATCATTTCTCCACCGAATCGCTTGATTTTGGTGTTGAAATCTATCGTAAACAACCTTCCAAAGCCATTGGTAACACTTAGAAGCCTTGAATCCACCTCCTTGGCCGCGTTTTTGAGCAACTCGGATTCGACCCATTAGTGTTTTTGGAGATTTCTTGGAGTTTTGATCTTCAAATGGTTTAGTGAAGCCTTGGTGGTGATCATACAACCCATTGTAAGTATATTTGTAGTCTTTTGATGGTTGATTTCATAGATCTATGAATTTGTGTTCAAAGCTTTGATTTTAGATGTGTGATGATAGAGAGCCCAAATGGAAAAATGCTATTAGATGAAAAGGTCTTAGAATCATGTTTGTAAGCTAGAAATGCTATGTTAAATTTTGGTGAAAAATATAGGTTTTTAACTTAGAGGAATTTGAGGAATTTTCATGAAAAATGAGTTTTGGTGTAATTTGGACGTAATGATTGTTGTAGGGTGCCTCACACGGTTGGAATTGTGGAAAGTTGATTGGAGCATACGTTTGGAACGGTATTGCTCGTGTTAAGGTAAACTCTTGGAACTTGGGTTTAATCCCTAGTGAGCTCCACCACACCTAGAGGAAGGTTGTGGTTGGATTATGTAGTTATGACATGGTGTGATTGTGTGCTTGTATGCATATTGCTTGTATTCTGTGAAAAATTGTTTGGTCACTGGCCAGTTGACGTGTGTTGGTTTGGACATCCGCTGGATTCGTCCTACGGGAGAATGCCAGTTGGAGATGCCATGGTGTTGACTCTGGGAGCGACATCAGGATGATCCAAGCGGGGGACGTCCGCCGGATTGGGCTCATGAGGAGTTCCGGTTGGGTATTGCCATGGAGTCTTCTCAACCATGGGAGAGGCGCCAGGACTGTCTCGGGAGTTATATGATGGAGTCCTTGAACATAAATCCATGAGTGGATGTTCTTGGGTGTCTCCAGGTGGTTGGTGATATTGTTTTACTTGCATATCATATTATGTCATTTTGATACATTTTAGTGAGCCATGGAGTGGAGAAAGCCTCTAGCTCCATTGGTTTACTGAGATATATCCGTATATCTCACCCCGTGTTTGGGGGACCACATTTCAGGTCACTATGAGCCGGGAGGAGCTTCGGGCAAGAAGCCCGTATAGTGGACGTTGGATGGGCATGCGGTGCATTGGGATTACATGACCTTTTGGAGTAGTTTATGGAGTGCACATACCATACCATTAGTATTTTGAGACTTAGGTCATGAACATATTGCATGATGTTATTTCCATGCTTTTGTTAGTGTTCATGGTCATATGCTAAGTCTTGTTATGTTTCATTATTCATGGCTTGGATAACTGTATATTTTGAGTGAGCATGGGACTTGTCCATTGCCACATTCATAGCCTTGAAGTCTAGATGAGTAATGTTGTAAAAATGGTCCATATATGCATGTAAATGGCCATTATTTGAGTACCTTGTAAATGATGTTTAAACTTAAGGAAAATGCATGATGGAAGGGCCTAGAGCCTACATTAGGACATGATTATGTGTTATGTGGAGTACCAAGGGGTTAGGGATGGATTACACACCCTTTTTGGGGTTTAAAATGCTGTAATCTGTCATTTTGCTGCATAGTAATTGATTACCCAAGGCATGGTAATCGATTACCATGCAACAGGGGACGAAAAATTGGCTACTGTCTGCACTGGTAATCGATTACTGGCCTTTGGTAATCGATTACCATGTGAGGTAATCGATTACCCAAAGCTGGTAATCGATTACCAGAACAGAGGATTGAGAAAATTGGCTACTGCCTCATTTTTGACAGGTGGTAATCGATTACCACCCTCTGGTAATCGATTACCACAGTGTAATTTTTGAAAATTCAGGTTTTTCTAGACTAAAAGAAAGGGGCTTAACTTGATGGGTAGTACTCCAAATGATACGTGGTTTGAAACCACGCGTAGATAACATAAAGGACTATAACTTGGTAAAAGATGAGAGTAAGATGGTGAGTTTAATTGAATTGAATAAAAAGAAAGATTTATGATGTTAGAAAGTGTATGATTCCGCAAATGGCATTTACAATTATAGTGTGGTTTTGATTGATTACGGAAAAAGTGTTTATGTAAGAAAAGGAATATGTTAAAAGAAAAATTTGCCCGTAATTTAATTAACCTAATCACTGTGATTGTAACTGCGCTTAATATCATAATCAATGTTAACAATACCGGTGTACAACGGGCTGTTACATTTTATGGTATCAGAGCAATTTTGTTTAGGGAACTCTGATTGTTTGTGTATGTTGTATCTTGTGTGTCATAGCTATCTGTGAACTATTTATGATTAATGTATATGTGATTCCTCAGTGTGGGTCTGATCAACTCATTCCTTTGTGTTACATGTACAGATATCATGAGTAGGGCACGAGGTCGCCGTGGGGCACGTGGTGCAGGTCCTTTGCCACCGGATCCGGTCACTGCAGTCCTGAATGCTCTGCAGGTGGAGACGGCTGCAAATAGAAATATGACTGAGAACCTGATGAAAGCTAATCAGGATATGATGCAGGCCTTTATGGCTGAGATGAGGGCGGATAGAGGTCGTCCTAGGAGGGATAATACACCTCCACATACGGCTACGGTGACTCCTACACCGACGCCATCTGTTACTCCTCAACGGGGGGAGAGTGGGGCTAGTCACCACACTGGTGAGGCTAGTCATCATACTACTACCGACCCTAGTTATGTTCCTGATCCGTCATCTGTTGCCCAATCTACTGGGGCTGCTGGGCCGGTGCTTGATAATGCTGACGATGAGCGTAGGCTCATATCTTTTAGGAAACATAAGCCACCCGCATTTCTGGGGTCAAGGGACCCAAAGGAGGTCACTGCTTGGTTGAGGGGTATGGACAAGATTTTTCAAGTTATGAGATGCCAAGATCCGCAGAAGTTATTGTATTCTGTCTATATGTTGGAGGGTGATGCCCAAGAGTGGTGGGACAATGTGTCTCGCCCGTTTGTTATTCAGGGTGAGGTTCTTACTTGGACTATGTTTGAAGGATTATTTCATGAAGAATATTTTCCCTGCAATGTTCGGGAGGCAAAGCAAGGCGAATTTGATAATCTGGTACAGGGAGTTATGACTGTGGATGCCTATGTGGCAAAATTTAATGAACTTGTCAAGTTTGCAGATTATGGAGGTACACTACCTACTCCGGAATTCTTGTCAGCTAAATTTCAAAGAGGGCTGAGTGAGAAGATTGCTAAGAGGATGTCTAATACTGCGGTGAGAAACTTTGCTGATTTAGTGACCCAGTGCAAAAGGGTCGAGACTGTTTATGGAAGATATCTGAAAGCTGATTCGACGAAAGAGCAAGATGTTAAGAGGACACCTGGTCCTTCTGGTAATACTAACAGAGGAGGTTTCAATAATAATAATAGAAGTAGGGGGTTGCATGTGAGGCAGCCTCCTGGTCAGTTCAAGAGGGGTGGAAATACTGGTGGTGGTGGTGCTGCGAATAGATATCCTACCCCACAATGTGGGAAGTGTGGGAAATACCACAAAGGTGTGTGTGGTGCTGATCCGTCGGCTTGTTATAAATGTGGTCGGAATGGCCACTTTGCTAGAAATTGTCCATCTTCTTCGGGGCAGGCTGCGAATCTGCAGGCCTTGCCGCCAGCTACTACTACTGCTGCTCCTATCGCTGTTGTTCCTACTGTGGGACGAGTTTATACTACAAATGCACAACGTACTGAAAAGGCTCCGAATTTGGTTAAAGGTATAATTTTTCTCTCTAATGTTGATTTATCTGTGTTGTTTGATTCGGGAGCAACACATTCATTTGTGGCGGACTATGTGGCTAAGGCGTTGGACTTAAAGGTAACACGGATGGTTCCTCCGATGCGTATTACTACCGCTACAGGAGAGGTTAGTGAGTCGTCTTGGATTTGTGAAGATGTGAAGTTCACTTATTTAGGCAGGGGTTATACCATTGATTTAATTATCTTACCCCTGGCCTCTGTCAATTTGATTTTGGGGATGGATTGGTTGTCTCGGAACTGCGCAATGATTGATTGCTGCGGGAAGAGGTTGTTGCTATCTCACGAGAGGCCGTCTGTTTGTCCGTCCTTGTATTTGTCTGTCAGTCAGACTGTGAAGGCCTTGAAGGCTGGAGATCTGGGTTATGTTCTGTTGGGCGGATTGGTAGGTGATAAAAAGGAGGAGATTTCTGCTATACCAGTTGTTAATGAGTTTGAGGATGTATTTCCGGATGAGATACCGGAATTCCCACCTGAGAGAGAGATTGAATTCTCGATTGATTTATTGCCTGGTGTAGGGCCGATTTCCTTGGCTCCATACCGGATGTCGCCACTTGAGTTGGCTGAGTTGAAGAAACATATTGAAGAATTGTCCGCGAAGAATTTTATTAGGCCGAGTGTGTCTCCGTGGGGAGCACCGGTTATATTTGTAAAGAAAAAGGATGGTAGTATGAGATTGTGCACTGACTACCGACAGCTGAATAAAGTGACTATCAAGAACCGGTACCCATTACCACGTATTGATGATTTATTAGATCAGTTGAGGGGTGCCTGTGTGTTTTCAAAGATTGATCTCCGGTCCGGATATCACCAGATTCGGATTAAACCGGAGGATGTACCTAAAACAGCTTTCCGATCCAGATATGGACATTTTGAATATCAAGTGATTCCTTTCGGGCTTACTAATGCCCCGGCGGTGTTCATGGATTATATGAACCGCATTTTTAAACCGTTTTTGGACCAGTTTGTAATTGTTTTTATTGATGACATTTTGATCTACTCTAAGAGTAAGGAGGAGCACGTCGACCATTTGAGGACTGTGTTACAGGTGTTGAAAGACAAGAAACTGTATGCTAAACCGTCTAAGTGTGAATTCTGGTTGTCTGAGGTGCAATTTTTGGGTCATGTTATTTCTGCAAGTGGTGTTGCAGTGGATCCAAGCAAGATTGAAGCGGTGAGTGACTGGGAACGACCTAAGACTGTGACTGAGATTAGAAGTTTTCTGGGGCTTGCTGGCTATTATCGCCGATTTATTCAGGGATTTTCTGCAATGGTTCTACCGTTGACCCGATTGACACGAAAGGATACTCCTTTTGTGTGGACCCAGGAATGTGAGGACTGCTTTCTGCTACTTAAAGAGAAATTGACCACTGCTCCGGTGTTGACTCTACCTGATCCGGAGGGTGAGTTTGTGCTATATTGTGATGCTTCTAAGAAAGGTTTAGGGAGCGTGCTGATGCATGAAGGAAAAGTGATTGCATATGCGTCTAGGCAGTTAAGGCCGCATGAAGAAAATTATCCGACGCACGACTTGGAATTGGCTGCTATTGTGTTTGCCTTGAAAATTTGGAGGCATTTTCTGTATGGGATGAAATTTGCTGTGTTCAGCGACCATAAAAGCTTGAAATATTTGTTTGATCAGAAGGAGCTGAATATGAGGCAGCGTAGATGGGTTGAATTTTTGAAAGATTATGATTTTGAGCTGAAATACCACCCGGGAAAAGCTAATGTTGTGGCAGATGCATTGAGTAGGAAGTCTGTTAACTTATCTCATATGATGATGTGGGACAATGAAGTGATTGAGCAATTCCGTGACATGAAAATAACGGATTTCTTTGCAGGAAGAATGTGTGATATGGAGTTGACTCGGATTGAGAACGAGCTGCACGAGAAGATTAAAGAGACTCAAATCAGAAATGAAAGTATTAAGTACCTGAAAGGCCAGAGTGGCATATCTGTTAATGAACAGGGACTATTATTATATCAGGGCAGGATTGTTGTGCCCAAGGAACTCGCAGAGGAAGTTATGATTGAGGCCCATAAGGGTCAATATGCTATCCACCCAGGTGCCACAAAGATGTATCAAGACTTGAAAGTTAAGTTCTGGTGGCCTGGGATAAAAAGGGATGTTGCCGAGTACGTGTCTAAGTGCTTGGTGTGTCAGAAAGTGAAAATAGAGCATCAGAAACCTGCTGGATTACTTCAGCCGCTGGATATACCTGAATGGAAATGGGAGAGTATTTCAATGGATTTTGTTGTGGGATTGCCGCGAACTCAAGCTGGTTATGATTCAATTTGGGTTATTGTGGATCGACTTACGAAGTCTGCACATTTTCTACCAGTACGAGTGGATTACACCACCGAGAAGTTGGCTACGTTGTATGTAAAGGAGATTGTTAGACTCCATGGGATACCGATTAGCATTGTGAGTGATCGGGACCCGAAGTTTACTTCACGATTTTGGGGAGCTTTGCAGCAGGCTTTTGGCACTCAGCTTCGACTGAGCACTGCTTATCACCCGCAGACTGATGGTCAGACTGAGAGGACCATACAGACACTTGAGGATATGTTGAGAGCTTGCACACTGGAACAGGGTAATGCTTGGGATAGGTACTTACCACTGGTGGAGTTTTCTTATAACAACAGTTTTCATTCCAGTCTGGGTATGGCACCATATGAGGTTTTATATGGCAGGAGGTGTCGTACGCCCACTTGTTGGACTGAGGTAGGCGATAAAGAAAGATTTGGTCCGGATTTTGTGCAGGAAACAACAGTGCAAATTGAAATGATCAGAGAAAAATTGAAACAGGCACAGAATCGGCAGAAAAGCTACTATGACAATAAGCATAGACCGCTGGAATTTGAGGAAGGTGACCATGTTTTTGTACGTTTATCGCCGGTCACAGGTGTTGGCCGTGCGTTGGGTGTGAGGAAGCTGAGTCCACGGTTCATTGGACCGTATCAGATTATGAAAAGAGTAGGATTGGTGGCCTATCAGCTTGCCTTACCCCCACAGTTGTCTAATTTACATGATGTTTTTCATGTGTCGCAGTTGCGACGTTATGTTCCGGACGAATCACATGTGGTGATGCCGGATAATATTGAAATCAGGGAGAACTTGAAGACTCCCATTGGTCCTATTGCAGTTTTGGCGCAGTGAAAAGCGATTGAGAAGTAAAGTGATTCCCATGCTGAAGATTCAGTGGGAAGGCCGCACACCTGAGGAGGCTACTTGGGAGCGGGAGGACGAGATTCTCCGGCTGTATCCTGAGTTAGCGAGCAGGTATGATTTAATTTTGCGGACAAAAATTCAAAAAGGTGGGGTGAATATAACACCTGATATAGTTAAATGTGTGTTTTAATATTATATTGTGAAAAGAAAGTTGGTGGATTAGTGAAAATCCTTGAATTATGGCCAAAATGGGCAAAAAGGGCAAAATGGTAATTTGCCAACCGTGTGTTATGAGGCAAAAATACTGAGTTAGAGATTTCAAATGACAAAAGTAGTGCTGGAAATGGAATCAGGGCGGAAAATTGAGTGAATAGGCAAATTTGGGAAAAATTGATGAATAGTGATTTTTAAGTGTTAAAATACTGTGATGTGAGTGTACCGATAGGTGTGAAATTTTTATCATTATTTTGGAGAAAGAAAAATATGTCATGGACTGGAAAAATACGTAGATTAAGAATTTATGATCGGAATTTTTATCGGAGTAAAAGTTAGATCGCGTGTGGGACCCGTGTGACCGAAGTCACTTGGCCCCACCCCTTTTTCTTCTTCTTTTCTCCCTTTCTTCCCTCCATTCCCGTGCGCCCCCCCGTGAGAAAAAGGAACCAAGAACACCATTTCTTCCATTTCTTCCCATTTCATCATTTCTCCACCGAATCGCTTGATTTTGGTGTTGAAATCTATCGTAAACAACCTTCCAAAGCCATTGGTAACACTTAGAAGCCTTGAATCCACCTCCTTGGCCGCGTTTTTGAGCAACTCAGATTCGACCCATTAGTGTTTTTGGAGATTTCTTGGAGTTTTGATCTTCAAATGGTTTAGTGAAGCCTTGGTGGTGATCATACAACCCATTGTAAGTATATTTGTAGTCTTTTGATGGTTGATTTCATAGATCTATGAATTTGTGTTCAAAGCTTTGATTTTAGATGTGTGATGATAGAGAGCCCAAATGGAAAAATGCTATTAGATGAAAAGGTCTTAGAATCATGTTTGTAAGCTAGAAATGCTATGTTAAATTTTGGTGAAAAATATAGGTTTTTAACTTAGAGGAATTTGAGGAATTTTCATGAAAAATGAGTTTTGGTGTAATTTGGACGTAATGATTGTTGTAGGGTGCCTCACACGGTTGGAATTGTGGAAAGTTGATTGGAGCATACGTTTGGAACGGTATTGCTCGTGTTAAGGTAAACTCTTGGAACTTGGGTTTAATCCCTAGTGAGCTCCACCACACCTAGAGGAAGGTTGTGGTTGGATTATGTAGTTATGACATGGTGTGATTGTGTGCTTGTATGCATATTACTTGTATTCTGTGAAAAATTGTTTGGTCACTGGCCAGTTGACGTGTGTTGGTTTGGACATCCGCTGGATTCGTCCTACGGGAGAATGCCAGTTGGAGATGCCATGGTGTTGACTCTGGGAGCGACATCAGGATGATCCAAGCGGGGGACGTCCGCCGGATAGGGCTCATGAGGAGTTCCGGTTGGGTATTGCCATGGAGTCTTCTCAACCATGGGAGAGGCGCCAGGACTGTCTCGGGAGTTATATGATGGAGTCCTTGAACATAAATCCATGAGTGGATGTTCTTGGGTGTCTCCAGGTGGTTGGTGATATTGTTTTACTTGCATATCATATTATGTCATTTTGATACATTTTAGTGAGCCATGGAGTGGAGAGAGCCTCTAGCTCCATTGGTTTACTGAGATATATCCGTATATCTCACCCCGTGTTTGGGGGACCACATTTCAGGTCACTATGAGCCGGGAGGAGCTTCGGGCAAGAAGCCCGTATAGTGGACGTTGGATGGGCATGCGGTGCATTGGGATTACATGACCTTTTGGAGGAGTTTATGGAGTGCACATAGCATACCATTAGTATTTTGAGACTTAGGTCATGAACATATTGCATGATGTTATTTCCATGCTTTTGTTAGTGTTCATGGTCATATGCTAAGTCTTGTTATGTTTCATTATTCATGGCTTGGATAACTGTATATTTTGAGTGAGCATGGGACTTGTCCATTGCCACATTCATAGCCTTGAAGTCTAGATGAGTAATGTTGTAAAAATGGTCCATATATGCATGTAAATGGCCATTATTTGAGTACCTTGTAAATGATGTTTAAACTTAAGGAAAATGCATGATGGAAGGGCCTAGAGCCTACATTAGGACATGATTATGTGTTATGTGGAGTACCAAGGGGTTAGGGATGGATTACACACCCTTTTTGGGGTTTAAAATGCTGTAACCTGTCATTTTGCTGCATAGTAATCGATTACCCAAGGTGGGCATGGTAATCGATTACCATGCAACAGGGGACGAAAAATTGGCTACTAAAGGACTATAACTTGGGTAATCGATTACTGGCCTTTGGTAATCGATTACCATGTAAGAAAAGGAGGTAATCGATTACTAATCCAAAGCTGGTAATCGATTACCAGAACAGAGGATTGAAAATTGGCTACTGCCTCGACAGAAAACAAATTCCGTCGATAACGGATGAATAAAATAAATGCAAAAGAAATTGTTTTTGTGAAGATTTTTGACGGAAAATGGATTCCGTCGAAATTTTTTGACGGAAAATGAATTCCATCGAAAATGGATGAATAAAATAAATGCAAAAGAAATTGATTTTGTGAAGTTTTTCGACGGAAAATGGATTCGGTCGAAGATTTTTGACGGAAAATGTATTCCGTCGAAAACGGATGAATAAAAGAAATGCAAGAGAAATTGATTTTTTGAAGTTTTTCGACGGAAAATGGATTTCGTAGAAGATTTTTGATGGAAAATGGATTCCGTCGAAGATTTTTGACAGAAAATGAATTCCGTCGAAAACGGATGAATAAAATAAATGCAAAAGAAATTGATTTTGTGAAGTTTTTCGACGGAAAATGGATTCCGTCGAAGATTTTTGACGGAAAATGAATTCCGTCGAAAATGGATGAATAAAATAAATGCAAAAGAAATTAATTTTATGAAGTTTTTCGACGAAAAATGGATTTCGTCGAAGATTTTTGACGAAAAATGTATTCCGTCGAAAACGGATGAATAAAATAAATGCAAAAGAAATTGATTTTGTGAAGTTTTTCGAAGGAAAACAAATTCCGTCGAAAACGGATGAATAAAATAAATGCAAAAGAAATTGATTTTGTGAAGTTGTTCGACGGAAAATGAATTCCGTAGAGGATTTTTGACGGAAAATGGATTCCGTCGAAGATTTTTGACGGAAAATGAATTCCATCGAAAACGGATGAATAAAATAAATGCAAAAGAAATTGATTTTGTGAAGATTTTCGACTGAAAACGAATTCCGTCGAAAATGGATGAATAAAATAAATGCAAAAGAAATTGATTTTGTGAAGTTTTTCGACGGAAAATGGATTCCGTCGAAGATTTTTGACGGAAAATGTATTCCATCGAAAATGGATGAATTAAATTAATGCAAAAGAAATTGATTTTGTGAAGTTTTTCAACGGAAAACAAATTCCGTCGAAAACAGATGAATAAAATAAATGCAAAAGAAATTGATTTTGTGAAGTTTTTCGACGGAAAATGGATTCCGTAGAAGATTTTTGACGGAAAATGGATTCCGTCGAAGATTTTTGACGGAAAATGAATTCCATCGAAAACGGATGAATTCCGTCGGGGGCTTCGCGTGCATATATAATAATAGTAAATCGGAGTTCGTTTGCACCTTGAAACATAACCCATAAGGTGCTCGTAAAACTGTTAAAAATTCAGCACTTAATAAAACGTTCAAAAATCCTTTTCGCAAAACGTTTTCTGAATTTTCCAAAACAGCCGCTGTTCATGAAAGACTAAAACAAAAAGGAAGATAATAATGTCTACAGTCATCCAAGTGTCTCAAAATAATAAGCATTACAGTCATCCAACAATCAAACAGTAACAGCAAAAGTCCAAGCATCAGCAAGTAACAGCAAACATCACGCCTTCAAATGCTCTTACGTCCTCCTGCCATTTATGAAAATAGCAGCCCCAAAGGGGTGAGAATAATCCCAGTAAAGTGGCAATAAAACCAATAATGTAACAGTATTAAACTAGGCACAAAATCATAAACAGTCACTTCAACATATCCTGTTCCTTGTCCTTTTCCTTCTCATCAAATATATATATATATATTGCGTATATAACGCCTTCCTTTTTGCGCTCTTAGCACTGTCGTGCGCGCAATACACAGTGGACATCCCATAATTGGCACCCTCTTGGTGGATTCCATCTGTGGCCTATGCGGACTGATGCCAAGTGTCCCATACCCTGGTACCGGAGGGATGCCTACATGATGCGTGCTCAAACACATGGTCCTGTACATAACTATTCTAAAATTGCAAGGCTATATGAATTTTGGTACATGCATGCCATGCTATGCTATCACACACAAGCGTAAAAATAAATGCGGCATGATGTAAGATGCATGCTTATATACTTTTCATATACGTTATGCTGCCACATAACAACTTTACCTCATAATCATATTGTCGTCAAGGCTTATTCATGGCAGAATACTTACATCATAAGGAACATAATAATTTTACGGAGTATGGAGCATCATGTTACAACTTCATACGCTAGTCAATAGTCACATTAGGTAATATCGCCTAACACTTACCTTGCGCGCCTTAAATAAATACCAAACAGCAGTGAAATATGCTACGTTTCTCACTTGTTATGCGCACCTAAATCAATTACAATAAATCATTTTACAGCAACGTTTTACAGTAAAAACAGTGAGCATACATCAACGTTTTACAGCAGAAACAGTGAGCATACAACAACGTTTTACAGCAGGAACAGTGAGCAACAACACGTTTTACAGCAGAAACAGTGAGCATACAGCAACGTTTTATAGCAGGAACAGTGAGCAACAAAAACATTTTACAGCAAAAAAATAGTAGCATTTTACAGCATCAAACGGTGACAATTTCCAACAGAAAACAGTGGCATTTTTAACATCAAAACAGTGACCATTTTATACAGAAACAGTGGCATTTTGAACATCAAAATAGTGACCATTTTATACAGGAACAGTGGCATTTTGAACATCAAAACAGTGACAGAAACAGTGGCGTTAGAGCATCAAAACAGTGACTGAAACAGTGGTATTTGAGCATCAAAACAGTGACAGAAACAGTGGTATTTGAGCATCAAAACAGTGACAGAAACAGTGGCATTTGAGCATCAAAACAGTGACAGAAACAGTGGCATTTGAGCATCAAAATAGTGACAGAAACAGTGGCATGTTAAGCACCAAAACAGTGACCATTTTATGCAGAAACAGTGGCATGTTAAGCACCAAAACAGTGACCATTTTATGCAGAAATAGTGGCATGTTAAGCACCAAAACAGTGACCATTTTATACAGAATCTCTAATGGTTAAAGGATTAAATTCCTAAATACAACATGTCAAGAATCACATACTTTAACATCCAAGGCTCCACGAAACAGAATGGCTAACCCACATAATATTCTAGTCTTTCTAAGCTTCTCTAAAACTGAACAACAAGTACACTAGGAGGAGAAAGTTACTTACGGTTTCCTAGTTCACAATCAAGGGTCTAATTCGAAATAGAAGGCTCCCACTCTTCAATGCTCCAATGTTCCCAGCTTGACACGCATAAAGGGGCAGTAGCTTCACCAAAACGAAACCTCCTAGGGAGTAGTCTTCGTGCAACACAAGAAGGTAGAAGAAACTAGGGACTATCCTTGCCTCTTGCTCTTGGAGCTCTCGGTTGGGGACAAAGGAGGGTGAAACAAATCTTCCTAGTGTTTGTTAAAGGGGTTCACGGTTTAGTGAAGGGAAGGGGATGAGTTACAAATGTTTTTCTTTCTCCTTAGGCTCCTTACATCCACGGCTTGAGAGGTGAGGGGAGAAGAGAAGTGTTGGGTTTAATTTGCAAAGGTATACAGCTCCCTTCCTCCTAATGTGCGCACATGATATAGAGGGGGAAAGGGTTGAAATGTTGAATCATCATGACACCATTCAGATTGCTTGTGGAAGTATAGGCTGCATGTTGGTCAAAGCAAGAAATCAGCTTGCTTCTTGCACACTCTAGGCGCATGCAAGGGTGATGGAAGGTGGAAGTTGCCACATTGTGCACATGCAAGAGTGGTCACTTGGTCAACAAGCAAATCAGATTTACATGACATAAGAAATCTGAATTTAGGCATGCCTTGTGCGCCCAAGAGGTGAGTATGCAGCCAAGGAAGACCATGGAGCACAAGTGTCTTTCATGCAATAAGGTTGATGGTCAAGTGTTGCACATGCAAGGGAGTAAGGTGGCGGACATGCAAGGGCTGAGTTGGAATGGTTTCTAAGGTTTTTTCTTCTTACCTATGCGCATGGATGATGAGGGAAAGGATAAGTCTTGCCATGTGGTGGTTCCTTGCCACTCAAGGCAGCCTTGTAGGATATGCTTAAGGAAGATAAGGATAGATATAATATTGGGCTGAATCTAGCTTGATCCTTAGGACCCTTTGGGCCATCGGCCCTCACATGAAGTGAGTCCAACATAGCAAGTCCAAAGACTACTACTCCAAGCACTAACCCACTATACTTAATAATTCCCAAGCCCTATAAGCACCAAGGTCTTTTAAATATTATTAGGCACTCTTTATATTACAATCAAATTACTCATATTTTTAATAAGAGTTTCACATGCCTAAATATGTACTCTCCTAGCATAGTAATTTAAATACTTCTCTAACTTACTTTAGTTCAACCCTAGGGAAATAATCATAGAATTCGCAAGCCACAACTACATTAACCAAAATTTTGAATTCTACTCATGCATCAATATCCTTAGGTTTATGTGTAATGGCTTGTGAATTGTTTGATCTTTATTCCTTGGATAAGACTAAGGTAATTAATTAAATTAAATCATAGGAGGGTACATATGTAGACATGTGAATTTAATCATATAAGTAATGTGAGTATGTGTTATAGGACCTTAGTGTTCATTGGACTTTGGTAGTGGGCTAGTGTGTGTGTGTGGACTTGTTGCTAGTGGACTTGTGATTGGATCCTTTTGTGTGTGTGGCCAATGGCCCATGGAGGGCTCTTGGATCAAGCTAGTTCAGCCCAAGGTTGTGTCCACCCTTATCTCCCCTAAGCCTTGTCCAACTAAGGTGTCTTGGGTATCAAGTAACTCTCACATGGTAAGGTTAATTCCCACTCATTCATGCGCACAAAGGAGAGTGATTAGGACTTAGAAATCTGCCATTTTCCCTTGCTAAACCGCCACCTCACCTTGTTTAGGCATCACTTGATTTAAACCTCATTGCATGGAAGACACATGGACCTTTGAGCATGATTTTAGGCTGCTTATTTCCCCATTTTGGCGCACATGGGAGGGGTCTTGGTGTAGATTTTTTTTATGACACAAACTGCCTAACTTGTTGACTTGGAGAACCCTCTTGCACTTCCATCATGAGACTGATTTGTGCAGATTTTTGGCAAGCTTTTTGCAGCCCATCATGAGCCAAACCTGCCTTGTTTTCACATGCATCATAAGAGGATTTTTGGCTGCATTTTCATCATTTTGTGCAGCTCCAAAATCTGAATTTGGGCTGTCACAAATCTACACTCATGATGCACCTCTTTCCCTCTCATCATTGCGCACCAAGGCTGCCTAAGTGCAGATTTTTGGGCTGCCACATAGTTGTTTTCCTTGTTGACTTAGCAAAGCTCTTACATGTACTCATGATGCACCTCCTCCACTCCATTTTTGCGCATAACTTGGTCATTGATGCAGAAAATTTTCTGACTTAGGACAGCCACCAAATCTGAACATATCACTCCCCACTCCTTGCATGTGAATAGAGTAAATTAGAAGCAAACCCTTTGCTTGATTCAGCCCTTGTATGCAGCCCCATCCCCTCAAGTAATCAGATTTGTCATAATGCTTAATCATGCCACCTCTCCTCACTCTCTCTTTAAATTTGCGCACAAGAGGGGGCTGCCCCATTCACTTGTGCAGCCAACTCCTCTCCCCTCTCCCACACACTCTAGCTTAGCATTACAAGAACCTTAGGAGGAAGAAAGACCAAGCCAACTCCCTCCTTCCCTCACCTTAAAACCGTGGCCTAGACACAAGTGGAGTGTGAGTTTCTCCTCTTGGAAGCTGTCCTAAGGTGCCCTCCTCACCATTCATGCGCATAGATCACCATAGGAAGTGAGGACTTGTTGTGAAGTAAAGCTAGAAGGAGTGTGTGCTACAAGAGGTAGGCCTTGAACTTAGAACATTTTCATTGTAACCATGTATGTGTGCTTGAATATGTTTTGCTTTGGATCTTGATTGAGCATGGTTAAAGTATAAGTATGGAGCCATCTTATGATGAGTTGTATGCATAAAGATCTCATGGTTATGCTTAAGATTATATGCCACTGTTTCCCTAAGTATGTGCCACTGTTTTGATGATAAAAGGCTCACTGTTTCGGTCCCTCAAGATCACCCTTATATGCCACTGTTTCTGCACATTACATGCCACTGTTTCTGCACATATATGCCACTGTTTCTGCACATTACATGCCACTGTTTCTGCACATATATGCCACTGTTTCTGCACATTACATGCCACTATTTCTGCACATTATATGCCACTGTTTCTGCACATATATGTCACTGTTTTAGTGCTCCCTAAGCCACTGTTTTTATGCATGAAATGCCACTGTTTTACTCATCAAATGCCACTGTTTCTATGCATAAAATGCCACTGTTTTAGTCATGAAATGCCACTGTTTCCCTGCTTAAAATGCCACTGTTTTTATGCATAAAAGGCCACTGTTTTAGTCATCATATGCCACTGTTTTTATGCATAATATGCCACTGTTTTAGTCATGAAATGCCACTGTTTCCATGCTTAAAATACCACTGTTTTTATGCATAAAAGGCCACTGTTTTAATCATCATATGCCACTGTTTTTATGCATAATATGCCACTGTTTTAGTCATCATATGCCACTGTTTTTATGCATAATATGCCACTGTTTTAGTCATTCTATGCCACTGTTTGTATGTATAAAATGCCACTGTTTTAGTCTATAATATGCCACTGTTTCAATGTCCAAAAACCAAGATTTATGCCACTGTTTTGGAAGACCAAAGTGCCACTGTTTCTGTTTTAAAAGCGTCTCTGTTTCTGTTTAAAACGACACTGTTTTGCTGCTGTAAACACTGCTGTATGCTCACTGTTTTGCTGCTGTAAACACTGCTGTATGCTCACTATTTTGCTGCTGTAAACACTGCTGTATGTTCATTGTTTTGCTGCTGTAAACACTGCTGTATGTTCACTGTTTTGCTGCTGTAAACACTGCTGTATGCTCACTGTTTTGCTGCTGTAAACACTGCTGTAGGCTCACTGTTTTCCCACTGTAAGACACTGCTGTATGCTCTCTGTTTCTGCTGTAAATAGCCACTGTAAATGATTAGTTGTAATTGATTTAGGTGCGCTTAAGAAGTGAGATACTTCGCTGCGGTTTGGTAATATTTAAGGCAAGCAAAGGTAAGTGTCAGGCGATGATGCCTAATGTGACTATTGACTACTGGTATAAAATTGTGACATGATGCTCCATATGCCGTAAAAATATTATGTTCCATTATGATGAAAGGAAACTGCCAAAATGTGCCATGATGGCTATATGATTATGAGGTAAAGACGTTATGTGGCAGCATAACGCATATGAAAGGTATATAAGCATGCATCTTACATCATACCGCATTTTTACGTCTTGTGTGTGAAAGCATAGCATGACATGCATGTATAAAGATCATATAGGCCTTGTGCAGAATAGTTATGTACAGGATCATGTGTTTGAGCAAGCATCATATAGGCATCCCCAAGGTACCGGGGTATGGGACACTTGGCATCAGTCCGCATAGGCCCACAGTTGGAATCCACATGGAGCTCAGGTGCCAAGGGTATAATTGATTCCACTGTGAAGTGCGCGCACGACGGTGCTAAAAGCGCAAAGGAAAGGCGTTATATACGCAATATATGAATATGATAAAAATGAAAAGGAAAAGGAACAAGGATATGTTGAAGTGACTGTTTATGATTTTGTGCCTAGTTAATACTGTTATATTACTGGTTTTATTGCCACACTACTGGGATTATTCTCACCCCTTCGGGGCTGCTATTTTCCAAAATGGCAGGAGGACGCAAGAGCATTTGAAGAAGTGATAGTTTGCTGTTGATTGCTGATGCGTGGATTATCACTGTTGCTGTTTGTTTAAATGGATGACTGTAATGATTAATGTTTTGGTACTTTTGGATGACTGTAGTTTTTATCATCTTTATGTTAGCTTGAACTTTTACGTGGGATGTTACATTTTTCGACGGAAAACGGATTCCGTAGAAAATGGATGAATAAAATAAATGCAAAAGAAATTGATTTTGTGAAGTTTTTCGACGGAAAATGGATTCCGTCGAAGATTTTTGACGGAAAATGTATTCCGTCGAAAATGAATGAATTCAATTAATGCAAAAGAAATTTATTTTGTGAAGTTTTTCAACGGAAAATGAATTCCGTCGAACATGGATTAATAAAATAAATATAAAAGAAATTGATTTTTCGAAGTTTTTCGACGGAAAATGGATTTCGTAGAAGATTTTTGATGGAAAATGGATTCCGTCGAAGATTTTTGACGGAAAATGAATTCCGTCAAAAATGGATGAATAAAATAAATGCAAAAGAAATTGATTTTATGAAGTTTTTCGACGTAAAACGGATTCCTTCGAAAACGGATGAATAAAATAAATTCAAAAGAAATTGATTTTGTGAATTTTTCGACAGAAAACAAATTCCGTCAAAAACAGATGAATAAGATAAATGCAAAAGAAATTGATTTTGTGCAGTTTTTCGATGGAAAATGGATTCCGTAGAAGATTTTTGACGGAAAATGGATTCCGTCGAAGATTTTTGACGGAAAATGAATTCCATCGAAAACGGATGAATAAAATAAATGCAAAAGAAATTGATTTTGTGAAGTTTTTCGACGGAAAATGGATTCTGTCGAAGATTTTTCACGGAAAATGAATTCCGACGAAAATGGATGAATAAAATAAATGCAAAAGAAATTGATTTTGTGATGTTTTTCGACGGAAAATGGATTCCGTCGAAGATTTTTGACAGAAAATGTATTCCGTCGAAAATGAATGAATTAAATTAGTGCAAAAGAAATTTATTTTGTGAAGTTTTTCAACGGAAAATGAATTCCGTCGAACATGGATTAATAAAATAAATGTAAAAGAAATTAATTTTTTGAAGTTTTTCGACGGAAAATGGATTCCGAAGAAGATTTTTGATGGAAAATGGATTCCGTCGAAGATTTTTGAAGGAAAATGAATTCCATCGAAAACGGATGAATAAAATAAATGCAAAAGAAATTGATTTTGGGAAGTTTTTCGACGGAAAATGGATTCCGTCAAAGATTTTTGACGGAAAATGAATTCCACCGAAAACGGATGAATAAAATAAATGCAAAAGAAATTGATTTTGTGAAGTTTTTCGACGGAAAATGGATTCCGTCGATGATTTTTGACGGAAAATGTATTCCGTCGAAAACGGATGAATAAAATAAATGCAAAAGAAATTGATTTTGTGAAGTTTTTCGACGGAAAATGGATTCCGTCGAAGATTTTTGACGGAAAATGTATTCCGTCGAAAACGGATGAATAAAATAAATGCAAAAGAAATTGATTTTGTGAAGTTTTTCTACGGAAAACGGATTCCTTCGAAAATGGTTGAATAAAGTAAATGCAAAAGAAATTGATTTTGTGAAGTTTTTCGACGGAAAATGGATTCCGACGAAGATTTTTGACGGAAAATGTATTCCGTCGAAAATGAATGAATTAAATTAATGCAAAAGAAATTGATTTTATGAAGTTTTTCGACGTAAACGGATTCCTTCGTAAACGGATGAATAAAATAAATTCAAAAGAAATTGATTTTGTGAAGTTTTTCGACAGAAAACAAATTCCGTCGAAAACAGATGAATAAAATAAATGCAAAAGAAATTGATTTTGTGCAGTTTTTCGACGGAAAATGGATTCCGTAGAAGATTTTTGACGAAAAATGGATTCCTTGGAAGATTTTTGACGGAAAATGAATTCCATCGAAAACGGATGAATAAAATAAATGCAAAAGAAATTGATTTTGTGAAGTTTTTTTGTCGGAAAATGGATTCTGTCGAAGATTTTTTACGGAAAACGATTTCCATAGAAAATGGATGAATAAAATAAATGCAAAAGAAATTGATTTTGTGAAGTTTTTCGACGGAAAATGAATTCCGTCGAACATGGATTAATAAAATAAATGTAAAAGAAATTAATTTTTTGATGTTTTTCGACGGAAAATGGATTCCGAAGAAGATTTTTGATGGAACATGGATTCCGTCGAAGATTTTTGATGGAAAATTGATTCCGTCGAAGATTTTTGACGGAAAATGAATTCCGTCGAAAACGGATGAATAAAATAAATGCAAAAGAAATTGATTTTGGGAAGTTTTTCGACGGAAAATGGATTCCGTCGAAGATTTGACGGAAAATGAATTCCACCGAAAACGGATGAATAAAATAAATGCAAAAGAAATTTATTTTGTGAAGTTTTTCGACGGAAAATGGATTCCGTCGAAGATTTTTGACGGAAAATGAATTCCGTCGAAATGGATTAATAAAATAAATGCAAAAGAAATTGATTTTGTGAAGTTTTTCGACGGAAAAAGAATTTCGTCGAAAATGGAATAATAAAATAAATGCAAAAGAAATTGATTTTTTGAAGTTTTTCGACGGAAAATGTATTCCGTAGAAGATTTTTGATGGAAAATGGATTCCGTCGAAGATTTTTGACGGAAAATGATTTCCGTCGAAAATGGATGAATAAAATAAATTCAAAAGAAATTGACTTTATGAAGTTTTTCGATGCAAAATGGATTCCGTCGAAGATTTTTGACGAAAAATGTTTTCCGTCGAAAACGGATTAATAAAATAAATGCAAAAGAAATTGATTTTGTGAAGTTTTTTGACAGAAAATGAATTCCGTCGAAAATGGATGAATAAAATAATTAGAAAAGAAATTGATTTTATGAAGTTTTTCGACGAATAATGGATTCCGTCGAAGATTTTTGACGCAAAATGTATTCCGTCGAAAATGGATGACTAAAATAAATGCAAAAGAAATTGATTTTGTGAAGTTTTTCGACAGAAAAATAATTTCGTCGAAAACGGATTAATAAAATAAAAGCAAAGGAAATGGATTTTGTGAGTTTTTCGACGCATAATGGATTCCGTAGAAGATTTTTGACGGAAAATGTATTCCGTCGAAAATGGATGAATTAAATTAATGCAAAAGAAATTTATTTTGTGAAGTTTTTCGACGAAAAATGAATTCCATCGAAAATGGATGAATAAAATAAATGCAAAAGAAATTGATATTTTGAAATTTTTCGATGGAAAACGGATTCCGTCGAAAATGGATGAATAAAATAAATGCAAAAGAAATTGATTTTATGAAGTTATTCGACGAAAAATGGATTCCGTCGAAGATTTTTGACGGATAATGAATTCCGTTGAAAGTGGATAAATAAAATAAATGCCAAAGAAATTGATTTTATTAATTATTCGACGAAAAATGGATTCCGTTGAAGATTTTTGACGAAAAATGTATTCCGTCGAAAACGGACGAATAAAATAAATGCAAAAGAAATTGATTTTGTGATGTTTTTCGACGGAAAATGGATTCCGTAGAAGATTTTTGACGGAAAATGGATTCCGTCGATGATTTTTGACGGCAAATGAATTCCATCGAAAACAGATGAATAAAATAAATGCAAAAGAAATTGATTTTGTGAAGTTTTTCGACGGAAAATGGATTCCGTCGAAGATTTTTGACGGAAAATGAATTCCGTCGAAAATGGATGAATAAAATAAATGCAAAAGAAATTGATTTTGTGAAGTTTTTCGACGGAAAATGGATTCCGTCGAAGATTTTTGACGGAAAATGAATTCCGTCGAAAATGGATGAATAAAATAAATGCAAAAGAAATTGATTTTGTGAAGTTATTCGACGGAAAATAGATTCCGTCAAAGATTTTTGACCGAAAATGAATTCCGTCGAAAATGGATGAATAAAATAAATGCAAAAGAAATTGATTTTATGAAGTTTTTCGATGGAAAATGGATTCCGTCGAAGATTTTTGACGAAAAATGTATTCCGTCGAAAATGGATGAATAAAATAAATGGAAAAGAAATGGATTTTGCGAAGTTTTTCGACGAAAAATGGATTCTGTTGAAGATTTTTGACGGAAAATGAATTCCGTCGAAAATGGATGAATAAAATAAATGCAAAAGAAATTGATTTTGTGAAGTTATTCGACGGAAAATGGATTCCGTTGAAGATTTTTGACGAAAAATGTATTCCGTCGAAAACGGATGAATAAAATAAATGCAAAAGAAATTGATTTTGTGATGATTTTTGACGGAAAATGAATTCCGTCGAAAATGGATGAATAAAATAAATGCAAAAGAAATTGATTTTGTAAAGTTTCTCGACGAAAAATGGATTCCGTCGAAGATTTTGGACGGAAAATGAATTCCGTCGAAAATGGATGAATAAAATAAATGTAAAAGAAATTGATTTTATGAAGTTTTTCGATGGAAAATGGATTCCGTCGAAGATTTTTGACGAAAAATGTATTCCGTCGAAAATGGATGAATAAAATAAATGGAAAAGAAATTGATTTTGTGAAGTTTTTCGACGGAAAAAGAATTTCGTCGAAAATGGATTAATAAAATAAATGCAAAAGAAATTGATTATTTGAAGTTTTTCGACGGAAAATGGATTCCGTAGAAGATTTTTGATGGAAAATGGATTTCGTCGAAGATTTTTGATGGAATATGGATTTCGTCGAAAACGGATGAATAAAATAAATGCAAAAGAAATTGATTTTGTGAAGTTTTTCGACGGAAAATGGATTCCGTCGAAGATTTTTGACGGAAAATGAATTCCGTCGATGTAACATCCCGCATAATTAGTAATATACATAAGTACTATATGTTATAGATGTATGTGTAGATTTCGGATGTATGGTTTATGTGTGATGGCTTGCGAATTGTTTGACCTTTATCCTTGGATAAGACTAAGGTAATTAATTAAATTAAATCATAGGAGGATACATATGTAGACATGTGAATTTAATCATATGAGTAATGTGAGTGTGTGTTAGAAGGCTTTAGTATTTATTGGACTTTGGAAGTGGGCTAGTGTGTGTGTGTGGACTTGTTACTATTGGACTTGTGTGATTGGATTCTTTGTGTGTGTGGCCAATGGCCCAAGGATGGCTTTTGGATCAAGCTAGTTCAGCCCAAGGTTGTGTCCACCCTTATCTCCCCTAAGCCTTGTCCAACTAGGGAGTCTTGTGTATCAAGGAACAACCACTTGGCTAGGTGTATCATTCTACTCTTTTCTTGCGCACAAAAGGATGGATAGGACTTAGAAAAATCTGCCTACCTTTCTCTTGTTTGACCGCCACCTCACCTTGTTTATGCATTACTTGATTTCAATTTTATTGCATGGAAGACACATGTGCACTTTAGCATGATTTTGGGCTGCATACATCTCATTTAGGCGCACATGTAGAGAGTCTTGGATCAGATTTCTTGTGTCACAAAACTGCCTAACTTGTTGACTTGGAGAACCACCTTACACCTTCCATCATGAGACTGCCATGTGCAGATTTTTGCATGCTTTTGGCAGCCCATCATGAGCCAAACCTGCCCTTGCTTCCTCATGCATCATAAGTAGGATCTTGGGGCTGCATCTTCATCATTTTATGCGCACAAGACAGCCCCAAAATCAGATTTCTTGGCTGCCACAAAGCTGTCTTGCTTGTGGACTTAGTGAACCTCCCTCACACCTCACCTTGTGCGCATGTTGTGGCTGTTTGTGCAAGAAAATTCTGACTTGTTAGCACTCATTCAGATCTGAACCTTTCCCTCACCTCCTTGCATGTGAATAGAGTACTTTAGAAGCAACCAAATGTGCAGTCCCACTCTTGCAAGAAACCAGAATTTTCATGATACATCATCATGACAACCTCTCCTCTTTTCCCTTTAAGATGTGCGCATAGGAAGAGGCTGGCCTCATGCACAAGTGCAGCCAAACTCCTCCTCCTCCTCACTCTCTAGCCGAACCAACAAGCTTCCTTGGAGCAAGAAGACTTTGCCAAGCCAACTCCCTCCTTCCCTCACCATCAAACCGTGGCCTAGACACAAGTGAAGTGTGAGTTTCCCCTCTTTTCCCTCTCACTGCCCAGCCTTGTCTTCAACCTTGAAACTGTCCAAGCTTGTTCATCCTCACCTTGTGTGCGCATAGATCATCATAGGAAGTGGGGACTTGTTGTGAAGTAGAGCTAGAAAGGGTGTGGTGAAGTGTGTGCTACAAGAGGTAGGCCTTGAACTTAGAACACTTTCATTGTAACCATGTATGTGTGCTTAAATGTCTCCTTGATTATGTGTGGTTTTGGATTCAAGTATGGAGCCATTTTATGATGACTTGTACGCATGAGTTGTAGAGTGAAAGTCTCATGGTTATGCTTAAGATAATATGCCACTGTTTTGTATGCAAATGCCACTGTTTCCCTATGAATGCTCACTGTTTCGGGTCCTCAAGATCACCATTTTCATGCCACTGTTTCTGCACATATATGCCACTGTTTCTGCACATTATATGCCACTGTTTCTGCACATTATATGCCACTATTTCTGCACATATATGCCACTGTTTCTGCACATTATATGCCACTGTTTCTGCACATATATGCCACTGTTTCTGCGCATTATATGCCACTGTTTCTGCACATTATATGCCACTGTTTCTGCACATTATATGCCACTGTTTCTGCACATATATGCCACTGTTTCTGCACATTATATGCCACTGTTTCTGCACATAAAATGCCACTGTTTTAGTCATCATATGCCACTGTTTTTATGCATAAAATGCCACTGTTTTAGTCCATAATATACCACTGTTTTATGCATAAAATGTCACTGTTTTAGTCCATAGTATGCCACTGTTTTATGCATAAAATACCACTGTGTTAGTCCATAATATGCCACTGTTTCAATGTCCAAAAACCATGATTTACGTGTTACAGACCTTCAACCCAAATATAGATCAATAACAGAGAGACAAGTGTTTTTGGCCTGAATAATCAGAATTTTCATATATTGATGGAATTCAAAAGTCTATTACATGGACTTGGACAATTAACAGAGACACTTTAACAATAAAAGGAACAATTACAAGAAGTAGAAATGCTTAATAATAAAGGATAACTCTAGAGGAATTCTAGAGCCCCTAGTCTCTCCCAAATCACCCTAAGGTGCCCAAGGTTCCAAATGCCCAAAAGATACTTCCCTCCACCTACTATCTCCTATTTATTCTAATAGCTCAGCAATAACAAACTTGCCATGCTTGCCATGGTTACTAACCAATTCCCACTCTCACAAATTTGGGAATATTCTCCCATAACTGATTTGATGACTCAGCATGTATTGATCCCCTGTATACACTTCTAGAATTCAACCATAAGTTTGGTATCGTATCAATACTCCCTCCCAAAACTTTCACCTTGTCCTCAAGGTGAAGATTTTCCTGAAAATGTCTATCTCCGGGATCCCACTGCTTGAATTGTGAGGACCAACTTATGCATGAAGGACATGCTTCAACAGTATGGCAATGTGCTTCTTTCAATAAAAGACGCCTTGAAAGCTGCATAGCCAGAAAAAATCTTAGGAAATTTCTACTGAGAGTTAGTTCCTTGAGTTCAATCCAGCCACCTTCACAGCTTCCAAAACTTTTATTGATATAGAATAGATCTATATCTCCTGCATTCTTTTTAGAAATTGTTGTCCCTAAGGTTAATCCATCCAGCAAAACAGAAATTACTTCATGATTTGAAAGAGCAGGAACTTTTGCGAAATCAAAACCACATTTCTTAGTCAAAGAAAGCATTTGTTCTAGCTTCAACGGATTGTTCAGAATCCCACACAATCTACCTTTGGTCAAGAATACCCCTTCCACAGGGAAGAGATCACCATTTCCTATTTCTTTTACCTCAACAACCCTTTGCCCCTCAATTAAACTTTGCCACTTCCGAAGCAAAACCTCAGGATCACACTTAAATTGCTCCAAATCATACAAGTGTTTCCCATTTACATCGAGACGAACCTTAGCTCCTTTATATTCCGAGGCGACAAGCATGGATTGAACACCGCCAAATTGCAACTGCTTCCACTCCACCAGAATTTTACGTGCCTTGTTTGGATACTCAGCTTGAAATGTCCCCACGTAATCGGCAAGTGGGCTTCCATTCATCTCCACCTCCAAAGCATGAAGGTGGCCGTAGATCGAAGAAAGTGAGGCCTGACTTGTGATGTGCAGCTTTTCTGTCGTTTCCTTGGTGACAACGTCAAGCACCACATGCTTCTTAGCCACTGATAATTCCATTGGGTGAGCTGCCTTCCATTTGTAGCTTTCTTGTCCCTCCCTATCCCTCGGTCGTTCAACGTGTAGGTGCCAATTGAGTGCGTCCAAAGTGTTGGCGTTCGTCCCCTCATGTCCGTCCTCATCTCGCAAGTTGTGTGACGGTGCAGATTTTAGGTCTAGGTCTAATTTGTTTTTGGATGTTGGTTTGGGTCTGGATTCGGGTTGAGATATGGGTTCAACTTTAGAGTGGGTCTGGCTAGAGAAGGTGATGAGCTGACATGCCCATTTTTCACTCAAAGCAAAAGCTCTATCGGTTTGGGTCTG
Source organism: Gastrolobium villosum (assembly GCA_032173675.1). NCBI lineage: Eukaryota > Viridiplantae > Streptophyta > Magnoliopsida > Fabales > Fabaceae > Gastrolobium > Gastrolobium villosum. Next base: position 33,843 of record JAVKPL010005573.1, read on the forward strand.
GGGCAATTTAAAATCCAGTTGGGCCTGACCCGTTAATTTATTAGATTGGCCCATTTTTTTCACTTTCTTTTCTGACCCGATTTTCTCTTCTATCCAATTCTCCGTTTGCAGCCACTTATTACACTTGAAGAAGATAACACTGGTTTGGGCTGGGAGTGGCTGAAATGTTGTTTGGGCTTCACTTAAAGCTGAGACAAATATGCCCATGTTTTTGTATTGACTTGGGCCAGACTCAATTATAATCTGGGTCGGGTTTGCAAAGTGACCCATTCCCATATCTGACCTAGCTTGTTCCTCTTCTGCCTTCTCACGTAGCTGTTGCCTCCATCCATAGTTGCGCTCTTTTTCTCTCTTAAACAACTTCATGTCTGGTGGCTCCGTTAATGGTGGAGGATCGACAACCACCTCCGGTGGGTGTGGTATCGCAGACACTTGCTCAAGATGAGCCTTCCTCGTTTTCACTTGATCTTTACTTCGTATGTCTTCTTCGTCATGCCTTTTCAGTGCAGAAGCTAGTGTTTGATTTCTATCCTTTTTCACTGTTTCGCCATGGCTTCTCCTCCTAACCATTTCGTCCAATCGCAAGATGATTTCTGCCATTCCCCTTTCATTAGCGTCCATCCTTAATAGAACTTCTTTGTGTCGAGCATCATTAGCATCAAGCCTTCGAATCACTTCGTCCTGACAATCATAGTTCCTGCGCAGCCCTTCTTCCACAACCTTCATTCTGGTTTCCATACTTCTTGTCGCCACCATGCCCACAGAGCTCCTAGATCGGAGCTCTGATACCATTTGTTACAGACCTTCAACCCAAATATAGATCAATAACAGAGAGACAAGTGTTTTTGGCCTGAATAATCAGAATTTTCATATATTGATGGAATTCAAAAGTCTATTACATGGACTTGGACAATTAACAGAGACACTTTAACAATAAAAGGAACAATTACAAGAAGTAGAAATGCTTAATAATAAAGGATAACTCTAGAGGAATTCTAGAGCCCCTAGTCTCTCCCAAATCACCCTAAGGTGCCCAAGGTTCCAAATGCCCAAAAGATACTTCCCTCCACCTACTATCTCCTATTTATTCTAATAGCTCAGCAATAACAAACTTGCCATGCTTGCCATGGTTACTAACTAATTCCCACTCTCACAAATTTGGGAATATTCTCCCATAACTGATTTGATGACTCAGCATGTATTGATCCCCTGTATACACTTCTAGAATTCAATCATGGTTTTTAGTCATCATATGCCACTGTTTTTATGCATAAAATGCCACTGTTTTAGTCCATAATATACCACTGTTTTATGCATAAAATGTCACTGTTTTAGTCCATAGTATGCCACTATTTTATGCATAAAATACCACTGTGTTAGTCCATAATATGCCACTGTTTCAATGTCCAAAAACCATGATTTACGCTACTGTTTTAATGCTCAAAAATGTACCACTCATGCCACTGTTTTGATGCATAAACATCACTACTCATGCCTCTGTTTTGATGTTCAAAAGTCACCATTTATGTCACTGTTTTTAAGGTTCAAATGCCACTGTTATGTCACTGTTTTAAAAGAACAACTCACTGTTTCTGCTCACTGTTTTAAGCACAAACGTCACTGTTTTCTGCTGTAAAAACACTGCTGTATGCTCACTGTTTTTCTGCTGTAAAACACTGCTGTATGCTCACTGTTTTCCACTGTAAGACACTGCTGTATGCTCACTGTTTCTGCTGTAAATAGCCACTGTAAATGATTGGTTGTAATTGATTTAGGTGCGCTTAAGAAGTGAGATACTTCGCTGCTGTTTGGTAATATTTAAGGCACACAAAGGTAAGTGTCAGGCGATATTACCTAATGTGACTATTGACTACTGGTATAAAATTGTGACATGATGCTCCATATTCCGTAAAAGAATTATGTTCCTTATGATGAAAGGAAACTGCCAAAAATGTGTCGTGATGGCTATATGATTATGAGGTAAAGACGTTATGAGGCAGCATAACGCATATGAAAAGTATATGTGCCGTGATGGCTATATGAAAGGTATATAAGCATGCATCTTACATCATACCGCATTTTTACGCTTTGTGTGTGAAAGCATAGCATGACATGCATGTATCAAGATCATATAGGCCTTGTTTTAGAATAGTTATGTACAGGACCATGTGTTTGAGCAAGCATCATATAGGCATCCCCAAGGTACCGGGGTATGGGACACTTGGCATCAGTCCGCATAGGCCCACAGTTGGAATCCACATGGAGCTCAGGTGCCAAGGGATATTTGATTCCACTGTGAAGTGCGCGCACGACGGTGCTAAAAGCGCAAAGGAAAGGCGTTATATACGCAATATATGAATATGTTGAAAAGGAAAAGGAAAAGGAACAAGGATATGTTGAAGTGACTGTTTATGATTTTGTGCCTAGTTAATACTGTTATATTACTGGTTTTGTTGCCACACTACTGGGATTATTCTCACCCCTTCGGGGCTGCTATTTTTCCAAAATGGCAGGAGGACGTAAAAGCACTTGAAGGAGTGATGTTTGCTGTTGATTGCTGATGCGTGGATTATCACTGTTGCTGTTTGTTAATTGGATGACTGTAATGATTAATGTTTTGGTACTCTTGGATGACTGTAGTCTTTATCATCTCTATGTTAGCTTGAACCTTGATGAACAGCGGCTATTTTGGAAAACGTTTGTGAAAAGAATTTAAGTGCTGAAATTTTTACAGTGCACCTTACGGGTGGTGTTTTTATGAGCAAACGAACTCTGATTTACTATTATTTTATATGCACGCGAAGCCCCAAACGTGCTCTTTCTAAATCACTTGAAATATTTTTTATCGCCCAAAAAGAAGTTATAAGAACTATTGAAATGCCTTACGGATTTGTATACTGCTATGAGATTCCTTGTTAGCTCATGTGACGTTAACGACTCTAATTCCGCTTAGCAAACGACTCTCTTGGATGCATACAAGGGAGGGCGTTACAGTCGAAAATGGATGAATAAAATAAATGCAAAAGAAATTGATTTTGTGAAGTTATTCGACGGAAAATATAACACCTCAAATATTTAAATGTGTATTTTTATATTATATTGTGAAATGAAAGTTGATGGATTAGTGAAAATCCAAGGATTATGGCCAAAATGGGCAAAAAGGGCAAAATGGTAATTTGCCAACCGTGTGATATGAGGCTTAAATACTGAGTTAGAGATTTCAAATGACAAAAGTAATGCTGGAAATGGAATCAGGGCGGAAAATTGAGTGAATAGGCAAATTTGAAAAAAACGGATGAATAGTGATTTTTTTAGTGTTAAAATACTGTGATGTGAGTGTACCAATAGGTGTGAAATTTTTATCAATATTTTGGAGAAATAAAAATATGTCATGGACTGGAAAAATAATTAGATTAAGGATTTGTGATCGGAATTTTTATCGGAGTTAAAGTTAGATCGCGTGTGGGACCCGTGTGACCGAAGTCACTTGGCCCCACCTCCTTTTCTTTCCTTCTTTCCTTCTTTTCTTCTTCATGTCTCGCGCGCCCCCTGTAGGAAGAAGACCAAAACCACCATTTCTTCATCTTTTCTTCCTTTCTTCGTTTCTCCACCGAATCGCTTGATTTTGGTGTTGAAATCTATCGTAAACAACCTTCCAAAGCCATTGGTAACACTTAGAAGCCTTGAATCCACCTCTTTGGCCGCGTTTTTGGCAAACTCAGATTCGACCCACTTGAGTTTTTGGAGATTTCTTGGAGTTTTGATCTTCAAATGGTTTAGTGAAGCCTTGGTAGTGATCATACAACACATTGTAAGTATATTCGTGGTCTTTTGATGGTTGATTTCATAGATCTATGAATTTGTGTTCAAACCTTTGATTTTAGATGTGTGATGATAGAGAGCCCACATGGAAAAATGCTATTAGATGAAAAGGCCTTAGAATCATGTTTGTAAGCTAGAAATGCTATGTTAATTTTTGGTGAAAAATATAGGTTTTTAACTTAGAGGAATTTGAGGAATTTTCATGAAAAATGAGTTTTGGCGTAATTTGGATTTGATGATTGTTGTAGGGTGCCTCACATGGTTGGAATTGTGAAAAGTTAAAGTGGAGCATACGTTTGGAACGGATTGCTGAGTATTGAGGTAAACTCTTGGAACTTGGGTTTAATCCCTAGTGTGCTCCACCACACCTAGAGGAAGGTTGTGGTTGGATTATGTGGTGATGACATGATGTGTTTATGTGCTTGTATGCATATTGCTTGTATTGTGTGAAAATTGTGTGGTCACTGGCCAGTTGACGAGTGGAGTTTGGACATCCGCTGGATTCATCCTTGTGAGAATGCCAGTCGGGTATTGCCGTGGAGTCGACTCTGGGAGCGGCGCCAGGATGATCCAAACGTGGGACGTCCGCCGGATAGGGCTCATGAGGAGTTCCGGTTGGGTATTGCCATGGAGTCTTCTCAACCATGGGAGAGGCGCCAGGATTGTCTCGGGAGTTATATGATGGAGTCCTTGAACATGAATCCATGAGTGGATGTTCTTGGGTGTCTCCAGGTGGATGGTGATATTGTTTTACTTGCATGTCATATTATGTCATTTTGATACATTTTAGTGAGCCATGGAGTGGAGAGAGCCTCTAGCTCCATTGGTTTACTGAGATATATCCGTATATCTCACCCCGTGTTTGGGGGACCACATTTCAGGTCACTATGAGCCGGGAGGAGCTTCGGGCAAGAAGCCCGTATAGTGGACGTTGGATTGGCATGCGGTGCATTGGGATTGCATGGCTTTTTGGAGGAGTTTATGGAGTGCACATAGCATACCATTAGTATTTTGAGACTTAGGTCATGAACATATTGCATGATGTTATTTCCATGCTTTTGTTAGTGTTCATGGTTATATGTTAAGTCTTGTTTATGTTTCATTATTCATGGCATGGATAACTGTATATTTTGAGTGAGCATGGGACTTGTCCATTGCCACATTCATAGCCTTGAAGTCTTGATGAGTAATGTTGTAAAAATGGTCCATAATTGTATGTGAATGGCCATTATTTGAGAACCTTGTAAATGATGATTAAACTTAAGGAAAATGCATGATGGAAGGGCCTAGAGCCTACATTAGGACATGATTATGTGTTATGTGGAGTACCAAGGGATTAGGGATGGGTTACACACCCTTTTTGGGGTTTAAAATGCTGTAATCTGTCGTTTTGCTGCATAGGAATCGATTACCCAAGGCATGGTAATCGATTACCATGCAACAGGGGACGAAAAATTGGCTACTGTCTGCACTGGTAATCGATTACTGGCCTTTGGTAATCGATTACCATGTGAGGTAATCGATTACCCAAAGCTGGTAATCGATTACCAGAACAGAGGATTGAGAAAATTGGCTACTGCCTCATTTTTGACAGGTGGTAATCGATTACCACCCACTGGTAATCGATTACCACAGTGTAAATTTTGAAAATTCAGGTTTTTCTAGACTAAAAGAAAGGGGCTTAACTTGATAGGTAGAACTCCAAATGATACGTGGTTTGAAACCACGCGTAGACAATGTAAAGGACTACAACTTGGTAAAATATGAGAGTAAGATGGTGAGTTTAAATGAAATGATTAAAAAGAAGGATTTATGATGTTAGAAAAATGTATGATTCCGCAAATTGCATTTACAATTATAGTGTGGTTTTAATTGATTACGGAAAATGTATTGATGTAAAAGAAAAGGAATATGTTAAAATAAAAATTTGCCCGTAATTTAATTAACCTAATCACTGTGATTGTAACTGCGCTTAAAATCATAATCAATGTTAACAATACCGGTGTACAACGGGCTGTTACATTTTATGGTATCAGAGCAGTTTTGTTTAGGGAACTCTGATTGTTTGTGTATGTTGTATCTTGTGTGTCATAGCTATCTGTGAACTATTTATGATTAATGTATATGTGATTCCTCAGTGTGGGTCTGATCAACTCATTCCTTTGTGTTACATGTACAGATATCATGAGTAGGGCACGAGGTCGCCGTGGGGCACGTGGTGCAGGTCCTTTGCCACCGGATCCGGTCACTGCAGTACTGAATGCTCTGCAGACGGAAACGGCTGCAAATAGAAATATGACTGAGAACCTGATGAAAGCTAATCAGGATATGATGCAGGCCTTTATGGCTGAGATGAGGGCGGATAGAGGTCGTCCTAGGAGGGATAATACACCTCCACATACGGCTACGGTGACTCCTACACCGACGCCATCTGTTACTCCTCAACAGGGGGAGAGTGGGGCTAGTCACCACACTGGTGAGGCTAGTCATCATACTACTACTGACCCTAGTTATGTTCCTGATCCGTCATCTGTTGCCCAATCTACTGGGGCTGCTGGGCAGGTGCTTGATAATGCTGACGATGAGCGTAGGCTCATATCTTTTAGGAAACATAAGCCACCCGCATTTCTGGGGTCAAGGGACCCGAAGGAGGTTACTGCTTGGTTGAGGGGTATGGATAAGATTTTTCAAGTTATGAGATGCCAAGATCCGCAGAAGTTATTGTATTCTGTTTATATGCTGGAGGGCGATGCCCAAGAGTGGTGGGACAATGTGTCTCGCCCATTTGTTATTCAGGGTGAGGTTCTTACTTGGACTATGTTTGAAGGATTATTTCATGAAGAATATTTTCCCCGCGATGTTCGGGAGGCAAAGCAAGGTGAATTCGATAATTTGGTACAGGGAGTTATGACTGTGGATGCCTATGTGGCAAAATTTAATGAGCTTGTGAAGTTTGCTAATTATGGAGGTACTCTACCTACTCCGGAATTCTTGTCAGCTAAATTTCAAAGAGGGCTGAGTGAGAAGATTGCAAAGAGGATGTCTAATACTGCGGTGAGGAACTTTGCTGATTTGGTGACCCAGTGCAAAAGGGTCGAGACTGTTTATGGAAGATATCCGAAATCTGATTCGACAAAAGAGCAAGATGTTAAGAGGACACCTGGTCCTTCTGGTAATACTAACAGAGGAGGTTTCAATAATAATAATAGAGGTAGGGGGTTGCATGTGAGGCAGCCTCCTGGTCAGTTCAAGAGGGGTGGAAATACTGGTGGTGGTGGTGCTTCGAACAGATATTTTACCCCACAATGTGGGAAGTGTGGGAAATACCACAGAGGTGTATGTGGTGCTGGTACGTCGAACTGTTTTAGATGTGGTCAGAGTGGCCACTTTGCTAGAAATTGTCCATCTTCTTCGGGGCAGGCTGCGAATCTGCAGGCCTTGCCGCCAGCTACTACTACTGCTGCTCCTATTGCTGTTGTTCCTACTGTGGGACGAGTGTATACTACAAATGCACAACGTACTGAAAAGGCTCCGAATTTGGTTAAAGGTATAATTTTTCTCTCTAATGTTGATTTATCTGTATTGTTTGATTCGGGAGCGACACATTCATTTGTGGCGGACTATGTGGCTAAGGCGTTGGACTTAAAGGTAACACGGATGGTTCCTCCGATGCGTATTACTACCGCTACAGGAGAGGTTAGTGAATCGTCTTGGATTTGTGAAGATGTGAAGTTCACTTATTTAGGCAGGGGTTACACCATTGATTTAATTATCTTACCCCTGGCCTCTGTCAATTTGATTTTGGGGATGGATTGGTTGTCTCGGAACTGCGCAATGATTGATTACTGCGGGAAGAGGTTGTTGCTATCTCACGAGAGGCCGTCTGTTTGTCCGTCTTTGTATTTGTCTGTCAGTCAGACTGTGAAAGCCTTGAAGGCTGGAGATCTGGGTTATGTCTTGTTGGGCGGATTGGTGGGTGATAAAAAGGAGGAGATTTCTACTATTCCAGTTGTTAATGAGTTTGAAGATGTATTTCCGGATGAGATACCGGAATTCCCACCTGAGAGAGAGATTGAGTTCTCGATTGATTTATTGCCTGGTGTGGGGCCGATCTCTTTGGCTCCATACCGGATGTCGCCACTTGAGTTGGCCGAGTTGAAGAAACACATTGAAGAATTATCTGCGAAAAATTTTATTAGGCCGAGTGTGTCTCCGTGGGGAGCACCGGTGATATTTGTAAAGAAAAAGGATGGTAGTATGAGATTGTGCACTGACTACCGACAGCTGAATAAAGTGACTATTAAGAACCGGTACCCATTACCGCGTATTGATGATTTATTAGATCAGTTGAGGGGTGCCTGCCTGTGTATTTTCGAAGATTGATCTCCGGTCCGGATATCACCAGATTCGGATTAAACCGGAGGATGTACCTAAAACAGCTTTCCGATCCAGATATGGACATTTTGAATATCAAGTGATTCCTTTCGGGCTTACTAATGCCCCGGCGGTGTTCATGGACGCATTTTCAAACCGTTTTTGGACCAGTTTGTAATTGTGTTCATTGATGACATTTTGATCTATTCTAAGAGTAAGGAAGAGCACGTCGACCATTTGAGGATTGTGTTGCAGGTATTAAAAGATAAGAAGCTATATGCTAAACCGTCTAAGTGTGAATTCTGGTTGTCTGAGGTGCAATTTTTGGGTCATGTTATTTCTGCAAGTGGTGTTGCAGTGGATCCAAGCAAGATTGAAGCGGTGAGTGACTGGGAACGACCTAAGACTGTGACTGAGATTAGATGTTTTCTGGGGCTTGCTGGCTATTATCGCCGATTTATACAAGGATTTTCTGCAATGGTTCTACCGTTGACTCGATTAACACGAAAGGATACTCCTTTTGTGTGGACCCAGGAATGTGAGGACTGTTTTCTACTACTGAAAGAGAAATTGACCACTGCTCCGGTGTTGACCTTACCTGACCCGGAGGGTGAGTTTGTGTTATATTGTGACGCTTCTAAGAAAGGTTTAGGGAGCGTGCTGATGCAGGAAGGAAAAGTGATTGCTTACGCGTCTAGGCAGTTAAGGCCACATGAAGAAAATTATCCGACGCACGACTTGGAACTGGCTGCTATTGTGTTTGCCTTGAAAATTTGGAGGCATTTTCTGTATGGGATGAAGTTTGCTGTGTTCAGCGACCATAAGAGTTTGAAATATTTGTTTGATCAGAAGGAGCTGAATATGAGACAGCGTAGATGGGTTGAATTCTTGAAAGATTATGATTTTGAGCTGAAATACCACCCGGGAAAGGCCAATGTTGTGGCAGATGCATTGAGTAGGAAGTCTGTTAACTTATCTCATATAATGATGTGGGACAATGAAGTGATTGAGCAATTCCGTGATATGAAAATAACAGATTTCTTTGCAGGAAGAATGTGTGATATGGAGTTGACTCGGGTTGAGAACGAGCTGCACGAGAAGATTAAAGAGACTCAGATTCGTAATGAAAGTATAAAGTATTTGACAGGCCAGAGTGGCATATCTGTTAATGAACAGGGATTATTATTATATCAGGGCAGGATTGTTGTGCCCAAGGAACTTGCAGAGGAAGTTATGACTGAGGCCCATAAGGGTCAATATGCTATCCACCCAGGTGCCACAAAGATGTACCAAGATTTGAAAGTTAAGTTCTGGTGGCCTGGGATGAAAAGGGATGTTGCCGAGTACGTGTCTAAGTGCTTGGTGTGTCAGAAAGTAAAAATAGAGCATCAGAAACCTGTTGGATTACTTCAGCCGCTGGATATACCTGAATGGAAATGGGAAAGTATTTCTATGGATTTTGTTGTTGGATTGCCGCGAACTCAAGCTGGTTACGATTCGATTTGGGTTATTGTGGACCGACTCACGAAGTCTGCACATTTTCTACCAGTACGAGTGGATTATACCACAGAGAAGTTGGCTACACTGTATGTGAAGGAGATTGTGAGACTCCATGGGATACCGATTAGCATTGTGAGTGATCGGGACCCGAAGTTTACTTCACACTTTTGGGGAGCTTTGCAGCAGGCGTTTGGCACTCAGCTTCGGCTGAGCACTGCTTATCACCCGCAGACTGATGGTCAGACTGAGAGGACCATACAGACACTTGAGGATATGCTGAGAGCTTGCACACTGGAACAGGGTAATGCCTGGGATAGGTATTTACCACTGGTGGAATTTTCTTATAACAACAGTTTTCATTCCAGTCTGGGTATGGCACCGTATGAGGTTTTGTATGGCAGGAGGTGTCGTACGCCCACTTGTTGGACTGAGGTAGGCGATAAAGAAAGGTTTGGTCCGGATTTTGTGCAGGAAACGACAGTGCAAATTGAAATGATCAGAGAAAAATTGAAACAGGCACAGAATCGGCAGAAGAGCTATTATGACAATAAGCATAGACCGCTGGAATTTGAGGAAGGTGACCATGTTTTCGTACGTTTATCGCCGGTCACAGGTGTTGGCCGTGCGTTGGGTGTGAGGAAGCTGAGTCCACGGTTCATTGGGCCGTATCAGATTATGAAAAGAGTAGGATTGGTGGCCTATCAGCTTGCCTTACCCCCGCAGTTATCTAATTTACATGATGTTTTTCATGTGTCGCAGTTGCGACGTTATGTTCCGGACGAATCACATGTTGTGATGCCGGATAATATTGAAATCAGGGAGAACTTGAAGACTCCCATTGGTCCTATTGCAGTTTTGGATCGCAGTGAAAAGCGATTGAGAAGTAAAGTGATTCCCATGCTGAAGATTCAGTGGGAAGGCCGCACACCTGAGGAGGCTACTTGGGAGCGGGAGGACGAGATTCTCCGGCTGTATCCTGAGTTAGCGAGCAGGTATGATTTAATTTTGCGGACAAAATTTCAAAAAGATGGGGTGAATATAACACCTCAAATATTTAAATGTGTATTTTTATATTATATTGTGAAATGAAAGTTGATGGATTAGTGAAAATCCAAGGATTATGGCCAAAATAGGCAAAAAGGGCAAAATGGTAATTTGCCAACCGTGTGATATGAGGCTTAAATACTGAGTTAGAGATTTCAAATGACAAAAGTAATGCTGGAAATGGAATCAGGGCGGAAAATTGAGTGAATAGGCAAATTTGAAAAAAACGGATGAATAGTGATTTTTTTAGTGTTAAAATACTGTGATGTGAGTGTACCAATAGGTGTGAAATTTTTATCAATATTTTGGAGAAATAAAAATATGTCATGGACTGGAAAAATAATTAGATTAAGGATTTGTGATCGGAATTTTTATCGGAGTTAAAGTTAGATCGCGTGTGGGACCCGTGTGACCGAAGTCACTTGGCCCCACCTTTTCTTTCCTTCTTTCCCTCTTTTCTTCTTCATGTCTCGCGCGCCCCCTGTAGGAAGAAGACCAAAACCACCATTTCTTCATCTTTTCTTCCTTTCTTCGTTTCTCCACCGAATCGCTTGATTTTGGTGTTGAAATCTATCGTAAACAACCTTCCAAAGCCATTGGTAACACTTAGAAGCCTTGAATCCACCTCTTTGGCCGCGTTTTTGGCAAACTCAGATTCGACCCACTTGAGTTTTTGGAGATTTCTTGGAGTTTTGATCTTCAAATGGTTTAGTGAAACCTTGGTAGTGATCATACAACACATTGTAAGTATATTCGTGGTCTTTTGATGGTTGATTTCATAGATCTATGAATTTGTGTTCAAACCTTTGATTTTAGATGTGTGATGATAGAGAGCCCAAATGGAAAAATGCTATTAGATGAAAAGGCCTTAGAATCATGTTTGTAAGCTAGAAATGCTATGTTAATTTTTGGTGAAAAATATAGGTTTTTAACTTAGAGGAATTTGAGGAATTTTCATGAAAAATGAGTTTTGGCGTAATTTGGATTTGATGATTGTTGTAGGGTGCCTCACACGGTTGGAATTGTGAAAAGTTAAAGTGGAGCATACGTTTGGAACGGATTGCTGAGTATTGAGGTAAACTCTTGGAACTTGGGTTTAATCCCTAGTGTGCTCCACCACACCTAGAGGAAGGTTGTGGTTGGATTATGTGGTGATGACATGATGTGTTTGTGTGCTTGTATGCATATTGCTTGTATTGTGTGAAAATTATGTGGTCACTGGCCAGTTGACGAGTGGAGTTTGGACATCCGCTGGATTCATCCTTGTGAGAATGTCAGTCGGGTATTGCCGTGGAGTCGACTCTGGGAGCGGCGCCAGGATGATCCAAACGTGGGACGTCCGCCGGATAGGGCTCATGAGGAGTTCCGGTTGGGTATTGCCATGGAGTCTTCTCAACCATGGGAGAGGCGCCAGGATTGTCTCGGGAGTTATATGATGGAGTCCTTGAACATGAATCCATGAGTGGATGTTCTTGGGTGTCTCCAGGTGGATGGTGATATTGTTTTACTTGCATGTCATATTATGTCATTTTGATACATTTTAGTGAGCCATGGAGTGGAGAGAGCCTCTAGCTCCATTGGTTTACTGAGATATATCCGTATATCTCACCCCGTGTTTGGGGGACCACATTTCAGGTCACTATGAGCCGGGAGGAGCTTCGGGCAAGAAGCCCGTATAGTGGACGTTGGATTGGCATGCGGTGCATTGGGATTGCATGGCTTTTTGGAGGAGTTTATGGAGTGCACATAGCATACCATTAGTATTTTGAGACTTAGGTCATGAACATATTGCATGATGTTATTTCCATGCTTTTGTTAGTGTTCATGGTTATATGTTAAGTCTTGTTTATGTTTCATTATTCATGGCATGGATAACTGTATATTTTGAGTGAGCATGGGACTTGTCCATTGCCACATTCATAGCCTTGAAGTCTTGATGAGTAATGTTGTAAAAATGGTCCATAATTGTATGTGAATGGCCATTATTTGAGAACCTTGTAAATGATGATTAAACTTAAGGAAAATGCATGATGGAAGGGCCTAGAGCCTACATTAGGACATGATTATGTGTTATGTGGAGTACCAAGGGATTAGGGATGGGTTACACACCCTTTTTGGGGTTTAAAATCCTGTAATCTGTCATTTTGCTGCATAGTAATCGATTACCCAAGGCATGGTAATCGATTACCATGCAACAGGGGACGAAAAATTGGCTACTGTCTGCACTGGTAATCGATTACTGGCCTTTGGTAATCGATTACCATGTGAGGTAATCGATTACCCAAAGCTGGTAATCGATTACCAGAACAGAGGATTGAGAAAATTGGCTACTGCCTCATTTTTGACAGGTGGTAATCGATTACCACCCACTGGTAATCGATTACCACAGTGTAAATTTTGAAAATTCAGGTTTTTCTAGACTAAAAGAAAGGGGCTTAACTTGATGGGTAGAACTCCAAATGATACGTGGTTTGAAACCACGCGTAGACAATTAAAGGACTACAACTTGGTAAAATATGAGAGTAAGATGGTGAGTTTAAATGAAATGATTAAAAAGAAGGATTTATGATGTTAGAAAAATGTATGATTCCGCAAATTGCATTTACAATTATAGTGTGGTTTTAATTGATTACGGAAAATGTATTGATGTAAAAGAAAAGGAATATGTTAAAAGAAAAATTTGCCCGTAATTTAATTAACCTAATCACTGTGATTGTAACTGCGCTTAATATCATAATCAATGTTAACAATACTGGTGTACAACGGGCTGTTACAGAAAATAGATTCCGTCAAAGATTTTTGACGGAAAATGAATTCCATCGAAAATGGATGAATAAAATAAATGCAAAAGAAATTGATTTTATGAAGTTTTTCGATGGAAAATGGATTCCGTCGAAGATTTTTGACGAAAAATGTATTCCGTCGAAAACGGATGAATAAAATAAATGGAAAAGAAATTGATTTTGTGGAATTTTTCGACGAAAAATGGATTCTGTCGAAAACTTCGAAAATGGATGAATAAGATAAATGCAAAAGAAATTGATTTTGTGAAGTTATTCGACGGAAAATGGATTCCGTTGAAGATTTTTGACGAAAAATGTATTCCGTCGAAAACGGATGAATAAAATAAATGCAAAAGAAATTGATTTTGTGATGATTTTTGACGGAAAATGAATTCCGTCGAAAATGGATGAATAAAATAAATGCAAACGAAATTGATTTTGTAAAGTTTCTCGACGAAAAATGGATTCCGTCGAAGATTTTGGACGGAAAATGAATTCCGTCGAAAATGGATGAATAAAATAAATGTAAAAGAAATTGATTTTATGAAGTTTTTCGATGGAAAATGGATTCCGTCGAAGATTTTTGACGAAAAATGTATTCCGTCGAAAACGGATGAATAAAATAAATGGAAAAGAAATTGATTTTGTGAAGTTTTTCGACGGAAAAAGAATTTCGTCGAAAATGGATTAATAAAATAAATGCAAAAGAAATTGATTTTGTGAAGTTTTTCGACGGAAAATGGATTCCGTCGAAAATTTGTGACGGAAAATTAATTCCATCGAAAACGGATGAATAAAATAAATGCAAAAGAAATTGATTTTGTGAAGTTTTTCGACGGAAAATGGATTCCGTCGAAGATTTTGGACGGAAAATGAATTCCGTCGAAAATGGATGAATAAAATAAATGCAAAAGAAATTGATTTTATTAATTTTTCGACGCAAAATGGATTCCGTCGAAGATTTTTGACGGAAAATGAATTCCGTTGAAAATGGATGAATAAAATAAATACAAAAGAAATTGATTTTGTGAAGTTTTTCGACGGAAAATGGATTCCGTTGAAGATTTTTGACGGAAAATGAATTCCATCGAAAACGGATGAATAAAATAAATGCAAAACAAATTGATTTTTTGAAGTTTTTCGACGGAAAATGGATTCCGAAGAAGATTTTTGATGCAAAATGGATTCCGTCGAAGATTTTTGACGGAAAATGAATTCCATCGAAAACGGATGAGTAAAATAAATGCAAAAGAAATCGATTTTGGGAAGTTTTTCGACGGAAAATGGATTCCGTCGAAGATTTTTGACGGAAAATGAATTCCACTGAAAACAGATGAATAAAATAAATGCAAAAGAAATTGATTTTGTGATGTTTTTCGACGGAAAATGGATTCTGTCGAAGATTTTGGACGGAATATGTATTCCGTCGAAAACAGATGAATAAAATAAATGCAAAAGAAATTGATTTTGTGAAGTTTTTCGACGGAAAATGGATTCCGTCGAAGATTTTTGACGGAAAATGAATTCCATCGAAAACAGATGAATAAAATAAATGCAAAACAAATTGATTTTGTGAAGTTTTTCGACGGAAAATGGATTCCGTCGAAGATTTTTGACGGAAAATGTATTCCGTCAAAAATGGATGAATAAAATAAATGCAAAAGAAATTGATTTTGTGAAGTTTTTCGACGGAAAACGGATTCCGTCGAAAATGTATGAATAAAATAAATGCAAAAGAAATTGATTTTGTTAAGTTTTTCGAAGGAAAAAGAATTTCGTCGAAAACGGATTAATAAAATAAATGCAAAAGAAATTGATTTTTTGAAGTTTTTCGACGGAAAATGGATTCGTAGAAGATTTTTGACGGAAAATGGATTTCGTCGAAGATCTTTGACGGAAAATGAATTCCATCGAAAACGAATGAATAAAATAAATGCAAAAGAAATTGATTTTGTGAAGCTTTTCGACGGAAAATGGATTTCGTCGAAGATTTTTGACTGAAAATGTATTCCGTCGAAAATGAATGAATTAAATGAGTGCAAAAGAAATTTATTTTGTGAAGTTTTTCCACGGAAAATGAATTCCGTCGAACATGGATTAATAAAATAAATGTAAAAGAAATTGATTTTTTGAAGTTTTCCGACGGAAAATGGATTCCGAAGAAGATTTTTGATGGAAAATGGATTCCGTCGAAGTTTTTGGACGGAAAATGAATTCCGTCGAAAACAGATGAGTAAAATAAATGCAAAAGAAATTGATTTTGGGAAGTTTTTCGACGGAAAATGGATTCCGTCGAAGATTTTTGCCGGAAAATGAATTCCACTTAAAACAGATGAATAAAATAAATGCAAAAGAAATTGATTTTGTGATGTTTTTCGACGGAAAATGGATTCCGTCGAAGATTTTGGACGGAAAACGTATTCCGTCGAAAATGGATGAATAAAATAAATGCAAAAGAAATTGATTTTGTGAAGTTTTTCGACGGAAAATGGATTCCGTTGAAGATTTTTGACGGAAAATGAATTCCATCGAAAACGGATGAATAAAATAAATGCAAAACAAATTGATTTTTTGAAGTTTTTCGACGGAAAATGGATTCCGAAGAAGATTTTTGATGGAAAATGGATTCCGTCGAAGATTTTTGACGGAAAATGAATTCCATTGAAAACGGATGAGTAAAATAAATGGAAAAGAAATTGATTTTGGGAAGTTTTTCGATGGAAAATGGATTCCGTCGAAGATTTTTGACGGAAAATGAATTCCACTGAAAACAGATGAATAAAATAAATGCAAAAGAAATTGATTTTGTGATGTTTTTCGACGAAAAATGGATTCCGTCGAAGATTTTGGACGGAATATGTATTCCGTCGAAAACGGATGAATAAAATAAATGCAAAAGAAATTGATTTTGTGAAGTTTTTCGACGGAAAATGGATTCCGTCGAAGATTTTTGACGGAAAATGAATTCCATCGAAAACGGATGAATAAAATAAATGCAAAACAAATTGATTTTGTGAAGTTTTTCGACGGAAAATGGATTCCGTCGAAGATTTTTGACGCAAAATGTATTCCGTCAAAAACGGATGAATAAAATAAATGCAAAAGAAATTGATTTTGTGAAGGTTTTCGACGGAAAATGGATTCCGTCGAAAATGTATGAATAAAATAAATGCAAAAGAAATTGATTTTGTTAAGTTTTTCGAAGGAAAAAGAATTTCGTCGAAAACGGATTAATAAAATAAATGCAAAAGAAATTGATTTTTTGAAGTTTTTCGACGGAAAATGGATTCCGTAGAAGATTTTTAACGGAAAATGGATTCCGTCGAAGATTTTTGACGGAAAATGAATTCCATCGAAAACGGATGAATAAAATAAAAGCAAAAGAAATTGATTTTGTGAAGCTTTTCGACGGAAAATGGATTTCGTCGAAGATTTTTGACTGAAAATGTATTCCGTCGAAAATGAATGAATTAAATTAATGCAAAAGAAATTTATTTTGTGAAGTGTTTCAACGGAAAATGAATTCCGTTGAACATGGATTAATAAAATAAATGTAAAAGAAATTGATTTTTTGAAGTTTTTCGACGGAAAATGGATTCCGAAGAAGATTTTTGATGGAAAATGGATTCCGTCGAAGATTTTTGACGGAAAATGAATTCCGTCGAAAACGGATGAGTAAAATAAATGCAAAAGAAATTGATTTTGGGAAGTTTTTCGACGGAAAATGGATTCCGTCGAAGATTTTGGACGGAAAATGAATTCAACTTAAAACAGATGAATAAAATAAATGCAAAAGAAATTGATTTTGTGATGTTTTTCGACGGAAAATGGATTCCGTCGAAGATTTTGGACGGAAAATGTATACCGTCGAAAACAGATGAATAAAATAAATGCAAAAGAAATTGATTTTGTGAAGTTTTTCGACGGAAAATGGTTTCCGTGGAAGATTTTTGACGGAAAATGAATTCCATCGAAAACGGATGAATAAAATAAATGCAAAACAAATTGATTTTGTGAAGTTTTTTGACCGAAAATGGATTCCGTCGAAGATTTTTGACGGAAAATGTATTCCGTCGAAAACGGATGAATAAAATAAATGCAAAAGAAATTGATTTTGTGAAGTTTTTCGACGGAAAACGGATTCCGTCGAAAATGTATGAATAAAATAAATGCAAAAGAAATTGATTTTGTTAAGTTTTTCGACGGAAAATGGATTCCGTCGAAGATTTTTGACGGAAAATGTACTCCGTCGAAAATGAATGAATTAAATTAATGCAAAAGAAATTTATTTTGTGAAGTGTTTCAACGGAAAATGAATTCCGTCGAACATGGATTAATAAAATAAATGTAAAAGAAATGGATTTTTCGAAGTTTTTCGACGGAAAATGGATTTCGAAGAAGATTTTTGATGGAAAATGGATTCCGTCGAAGATTTTTGACGGAAAGTGAATTCCGTCGAAAATGGATGAATAAAATAAATGCAAAAGAAATTGATTTTATGAAGTTTTTCGACGTAAAATGGATTCCTTCGTAAACGGATGAATAAAATAAATTCAAAAGAAATTGATTTTGTGAAGTTTTTCGACAGAAAACAAATTCCATCGACAACAGAAGAATAAAATAAATGCAAAAGAAATTGATTTTGTGCAGTTTTTCGACGGAAAATGGATTCCGTAGAAGATTTTTGACGTAAAATGGATTCCTTCGAAGATTTTTGACGGAAAATGAATTCCATCGAAAACAGATGAATAAAATAAATGCAAAAGAAATTGATTTTGTGAAGTTTTTTGACGGAAAATGGATTCTGTCGAAGATTTTTTACGGAAAATGAATTCCGTCGAAAATGGATGAATAAAATAAATGCAAAAGAAATTGATTTTGTGAAGTTTTTCGACGGAAAATGGATTCCGTCGAAGATTTTTGACAAAAAATGTATTCCGTGCAAAAGAAATTTATTTTGTGAAGTTTTTCAACGGAAAATGAATTCCGTCGAACATGGATTAATAAAATAAATGTAAAAGAAATTAGTTCCTTGATGTTTTTCGACGGAAAATGGATTCCGAAGAAGATTTTTGATGGAAAATGGATTCCGTCGAAGATTTTTGACGGAAAATGAATTCCGTCGAAAATGGATGAATAAAATAAATGCAAAAGAAATTGATTTTGGGAAGTTTTTCGACGGAAAATGGATTCCGTCGAAGATTTTTGATGGAAAATGAATTCCGTCGAAAATGGATGAATAAAATAAATGCAAAATAAATTGATTTTGTGAAGTTTTTCGACGGAAAATGGATTCCGTCGAAGATTTTTGACGGAAAATGAATTCCGTCGAAAATGGATGAAAAAAATAAATGCAAAAGAAATTGATTTTGTGAAGTTTTTCGACGGAAAAAGAATTGCGTCGAAAATGGAATAATAAAATAAATGCAAAAGAAATTGATTTTTTGAAGTTTTTCGACGGAAAATGGATTCCGTAGAAGATTTTTGATGCAAAATGGATTTCGTCGAAGATTTTTGACGGAAAATGAATTCCGTCGAAAACGGATGAATAAAATAAAAGCAATAGAAATTGATTTTGTGAAGGTTTTCGACGGAAAATGGATTCCATCGCAAAACGGATGAATAAAATAAATGCAATAGAAATTGATTTTGGGAAGTTTTTCGACGGAAAATGGATTCCGTCGAAGATTTTTGACGGAAAATGTATTCCGTCGAAAACGGATGAATAAAATAAACGCAAAAGAAATTGATTTTGTGAAGTTTTTGACGGAAAACGGATTCCGTCGAAAATGGATGAATAAAATAAATGCAAAAGAAATTGATTTTGTGAAGTTTTTCGACGGAAAATGGATTCCGTCCATGATTTTTGACGGAAAGTGAATTCCGTCGAAAATGGATGAATAAAATAAATGCAAAAGAAATTGATTTTATGAAGTTTTTCGACGTAAAACGGATTCCTTCATAAACGGATGAATAAAATAAATTCAAAAGAAATTGATTTTGTGAAGTTTTTCGATAGAAAACAAATTCCATCGAAAACAGATGAATAAAATAAATGCAAAAGAAATTGATTTTGTGCAGTTTTTCAACGGAAAATGGATTCCGTAGAAGATTTTTGACGGAAAATGAATTCCATCGAGAATGGATGAATAAAATAAATGCAAAAGAAATTGATTTTGTGAAGTTTTTTGACGGAAAATGGATTCTGTCGAAGATTTTTTACGGAAAATGAATTCCGTCGAAAATGGATGAATAAAATAAATGCAAAAGAAATTGATTTTGTGAAGTTTTTCGACGGAAAAAGAATTTCGTCGAAAATGGAATAATAAAATAAATGCAAAAGAAATTGATTTTTTGAAGTTTTTCGACGGAAAATGGATTCCGTAGAAGATTTTTGATGCAAAATGGATTCCGTCGAAGATTTTTGACGGAAAATGAATTCCGTCGAAAACGGATGAATAAAATAAAAGCAAAAGAAATTGACTTTATGAAGTTTTTCGACGCAAAATGGATTCCGTCGAAGATTTTTGACGAAAAATGTTTTCCGTCGAAAACGGATTAATAAAATAAATGCAAAAGAAATTGATTTTGTGAAGATTTTTGACGGAAAATGAATTCCGTCGAAAACGGATGAATAAAATAAATGCAAAAGAAATTAATTTTGTGAAGTTTTTCGACGGAAAATGCATTCCGTCGAAGATTTTTGACAGAAAATGAATTCCATCGAAAATGGATGAATAAAATAAATGCAAAAGAAATTGATTTTATGAAGTTTTTCGACCAAAAATGGATTCCGTCGAAGATTTTTGACGAAAAATGTATTCCGTCGAAAACGGATGACTAAAATAAATGCAAAAGAAATTGATTTTGTGAAGTTTTTCGACGGAAAAAGGATTTCGTCGAAAACGGATTAATAAAATAAAAGCAAAGGAAATTGATTTTGTGAGTTTTTCGACGCAAAATGGATTCCGTCGAAGATTTTTGACGGAAAATGTATTCCGTCGAAAATGGATGAATTAATTTAATGCAAAAGAAATTTATTTTGAGAAGTCTTTCGACGGAAAATGAATTCCGTCGAAAATGGATGAATAAAATAAATGCAAAAGAAATTGATATTGTGAAATTTTTGACAGATAATGAATTCCGTTGAAGATTTTAGATGAAAAAAGGATTCCGTTGAAGATTTTTGACGTAAAACGTATTCCGTCGAAAACGGATGAATAAAATAAATGCAAAAGAAATTGATTTTGTGATGTTTTTCGACGGAAAATGGATTCCGTAGAAGATTTTTGACGGAAAATGAATTCCGTCGAAAACGGATGAATAAAATAAATGCAAAAGAAATTAATTTTGTGAAGTTTTTCGACGGAAAATGCATTCCGTCGAAGATTTTTGACAGAAAATGAATTCCATCGAAAATGGATGAATAAAATAAATGCAAAAGAAATTAATTTTGTGAAGTTTTTCGACCAAAAATGGATTCCGTCGAAGATTTTTGACGGAAAATGTATTCCGTCGAAAACGGATGACTAAAATAAATGCAAAAGAAATTGATTTTGTGAAGTTTTTCGACGGAAAAAGGATTTCGTCGAAAACGGATTAATAAAATAAAAGCAAAGGAAATTGATTTTGTGAGTTTTTCGACGCAAAATGGATTCCGTCGAAGATTTTTGACGGAAAATGTATTCCGTCGAAAATGGATGAATTAATTTAATGCAAAAGAAATTTATTTTGAGAAGTCTTTCGACGGAAAATGAATTCCGTCGAAAATGGATGAATAAAATAAATGCAAAAGAAATTGATATTGTGAAATTTTTGACAGATAATGAATTCCGTTGAAGATTTTAGATGAAAAAAGGATTCCGTTGAAGATTTTTGACGTAAAACGTATTCCGTCGAAAACGGATGAATAAAATAAATGCAAAAGAAATTGATTTTGTGATGTTTTTCGACGGAAAATGGATTCCGTAGAAGATTTTTGACGGAAAATGAATTCCGCCGAAGATTTTTGACGGCAAATGAATTCCATTGAAAACGGATGAATAAAATAAATGCAAAAGAAATTGATTTTGTGAAGGACGGAAAATGGATTCCGTCGAAGATTTTTGACGGAAAATGAATTCCGTCGAAAATGGATTAATAAAAAAAATGCAAAAGAAATTGATTTTGTGAAGTTTTTCGACGGAAAATGGATTCCGTCGAAGATTTTGGACGGAAAATGAATTCCGTCGAAGATTTTTGACGGAAAATGAATTCCGTCGAAAATGGATGAATAAAATAAATGCAAAAGAAATTGATTTTGTGAAGTTATTCGACGGAAAATAGATTCCGTCGAAGATTTTTGACGGAAAATGAATTCCGTCGAAAATGGATGAATAAAATAAATGCAAAAGAAATTGATTTTGTGAAGTTTTTCGACGAAAAATGGATTCCGTTGAAGATTTTTGACGAAAAATGTATTCCGTCGAAAACGGATGAATAAAATAAATGCAAAAGAAATTGATTTTGTGATGATTTTTGACGGAAAATGAATTCCGTCGAAAATGGATGAATAAAATAAATGCAAAAGAAATTGATTTTGTGAAGTTTCTCGACGGAAAATGGATTCCGTCGATGATTTTCGACGGAAAATGAATTCCGTCGAAAATGGGTGAATAAAATAAATGCAAAAGAAATTGATTTTATGAAGTTTTTCGATGGAAAATGGATTCCATCGAAGATTTTTAACGAAAAATGTATTCCGTCGGAAATGGATGAATAAAATAAATGCAAAAGAAATTGGTTTTGTGAAGTTTTTCGATGGAAAAAGAATTTCGTCGAAAATGGATTAATAAAATAAATGCAAAAGAAATTGATTTTATGAAGTTTTTCGATGGAAAATGTATTCCGTCGAAAACGGATGAATAAAATAAATGCAAAAGAAATTGATTTTGTGAAGTTTTTCGACGGAAAATGGATTCCGTCGAAGATTTTTGACGAAAAATGAATTCCATCGAAAATGGATGAATAAAATCAATGCAAAAGAAATTGATTTTGTGAAGTTTTTCGACGGAAAATAGATCCCGTCGAAGATTTTTGACGGAAAATGAATTCCGTCGAAAATGGATGAATAAAATAAATGCAAAAGAAATTGATTTTATGAAGTTTTTCGACGAAAAATGGATTCCGTTGAAGATTTTTGACGAAAAATGTATTCCGTCGAAAACAGATGAATAAAATAAATGCAAAAGAAATTGATTTTGTGAAGATTTTTGACGGAAAATGAATTCTGCCGAAAATGGATGAATAAAATAAACTCAAAAGAAATTGTTTTTTTGAAGTTTTTCGATGGAAAATGGATTCCGTCGAAGATTTTTGACGGAAAATGAATTCCGTCGAAAATGGATGAATAAAATAAATGCAAAAGAAATTGATTTTATGAATTTTTTCGACGAAAAATGGATTCCGTTGAAGATTTTTGACGAAAAATGTATTCCGTCGAAAATGGATGAATAAAATAAATGCAAAAGAAATTGATTTTGTGAAGATTTTTGACGGAAAATGAATTCCGTCGAAAATGGATGAATAAATTAAATGCAAAAGAAATTGATTTTGTGAAGTTTTTCGACGGAAAATGGATTCCGTCGAAGATTTTGAACGGAAAATGAATTCCGTCGAAAATGGATGAATAAAATAAATGCAAAAGAAATTGATTTTGTGAAGTTTTTCGACGGAAAATCGATTCCGTCGAAGGTTTTTGACGGAAATGAATTCCGTCGAAAATGGATGAATAAAATAAATGCAAAATAAATTTATTTTATGAAGTTTTTCGACGAAAAATGGATTCCGTCGAAGATTTTTGACGAAAAATGTATTCCGTCGAAAACAGATGAATAAAAATAATGCAAAAGAAATTGATTTTGTGAAGATTTTTGATGGAAAATGAATTCCGTCGAAAATGGATGAATAAAATAAATGCAAAAGAAATTGATTTTGTGAAGTTTTTCGACGGAAAATGGATTCCGTCGAAGATTTTGGACGGAAAATGAATTCCGTCGAAAATGGATGAATAAAATAAATGCAAAAGAAATTGATTTTATGAAGTTTTTCGACGAAAAATGGATTCCGTTGAAGATTTTTGACGAAAAATGTATTCCGTCGAAAAAGGATGAAAAAAATAAATGCAAAAGAAATTGATTTTGTGAAGATTTTTGACGGAAAATGAATTCCGTCGAAAATGGATGAATAAAATAAATGCAAAAGAAATTGATTTTGTGAAGTTTTTCGACGGAAAATGGATTCCGTCGAAGATTTTGAACGGAAAATGAATTCCGTCGAAAATGGATGAATAAAATAAATGCAAAAGAAATTGATTTTGTGAAGTTTTTCGACGGAAAATAGATTCCGTCGAAGATTTTTGACGGAAAATGAATTCCGTCGAAAATGGATGAATAAAATAAATGCAAAAGAAATTTATTTTATGAAGTTTTTCGACGAAAAAATCCGTCAAAGATTTTTGACGCAAAATGTATTCCGTCGAAAACGGATGAATAAAAAAAATGCAAAAGAAATTGATTTTGTGAAGATTTTTGACGAAAAATGAATTCCGTCGAAAGTGGATGAATAAAATAAATGCAAAAGAAATTGATTTTGTGAAGTTTTTCGACGGAAAATGGATTCCGTCGAAGATTTTGGACGGAAAATGAATTCCGTCGAAAATGGATGAATAAAATAAATGCAAAAGAAATTGATTTTATGAAGTTTTTCGATGGAAAATGGATTCCATCGAAGATTTTTGACGTAAAATGTATTCCGTCAAAAATGGATGAATAAAATAAATGCAAAAGAAACTGATTTTGTGAAGTTTTTCGACGAAAAATGGATTCCGTCGAAGATTTTGACGGAAAATGAATTCCGTCAAAAATGGATGAATAAAATAAATGCAAAAGAAATTGATTTTGTGAAGTTTTTCGAAGAAAAATGGATTCCGTCGAAGATTTTCGACAGAAAATTAATTCCGTCGAAAATGGATGAATAAAATAAATGCAAAAGAAATTGATTTTGTGAATTTTTTCGACGGAAAATAGATTTCGTCGAAGATTTTTGTTAGAAAATGAATTCCGTCAAAAATGGATGAATAAAATAAATGCAAAAGAAATTGATTTTGTGAACATTTTTGACGGAAAATGAATTCCGTCGAAAATGGATGAATAAAATAAATGCAAAAGAAATTGATTTTGTGAAATTTTTCGACGGAAAATAGATTCCGTCGAAGATTTTTGACGGAAATTAATTCCGTCGAAAATGGATGAATAAATTAAATGCAAAAGAAATTATTTTATGAAGTTTTTCGACGAAAAATGGATTCCGTCAAAGATTTTTGACGAAAAAAGTATTCCGTCGAAAACGAATGACTAAAATAAATACAAAAGAAATTGATTTTGTGAAGTTTTTCGACGGAAAAAGAATTTCGTCGAAAACAGATTAATAAAATAAATACAAAGGAAATTGATTTTGTAAGTTTTTCGACGGAAAATGGATTCCGTAGAAGATTTTTGACGGAAAATGAATTCCATCGAAAATGGATGAATAAAATAAATGCAAAAGAAATTGATTTTGTGAAGTTTTTCGACGGAAAATGGATTCCGTCGAAGATTTTTGACGGAAAATGAATTCTGTCGAAAATGGATGAATAAAATAAATGCAAAAGAAATTGATTTTGTGAAGTTTTTCGACGGAAAATAGATTCCGTCGAAGCTTTTTGACGGAAAATGAATTCCGTCGAAATTGATTTTATGAAGTTTTTCGACGAAAAATGGATTCCGTTGAAGATTTTTGACGAAAAATGTATTCCGTCGAAAACAGATGAATAAAATAAATGCAAAAGAAATTGATTTTGTGAAGATTTTTGACGGAAAATGAATTCTGCCGAAAATGGATGAATAAAATAAACTCAAAAGAAATTGTTTTTTTGAAGTTTTTCGATGGAAAATGGTTTCCGTCGAAGATTTTTGACGGAAAATGAATTCCGTCGAAAATGGATGAATAAAATAAATGCAAAAGAAATAGATTTTATGAAGTTTTTTGACGAAAAATGGATTCCGTTAAAGATTTTTGACGAAAAATGTATTCCGTCGAAAATGGATGAATAAAATAAATGCAAAAGAAATTGATTTTGTGAAGATTTTTGACGGAAAATGAATTCCGTCGAAAATGGATGAATAAAATAAATGCAAAAGAAATTGATTTTGTGAAGTTTTTCGACGGAAAATGGATTCCGTCGAAGATTTTGAACGGAAAATGAATTCCGTCGAAAATGGATGAATAAAATAAATGCAAAAGAAATTGATTTTGTGAAGTTTTTCGACGAAAAATAGATTCCGTCGAAGTTTTTTGACGGAAAATGAATTCCGTCGAAAATGGATGAATAAAATAAATGCAAAAGAAATTTATTTTATGAAGTTTTTCGATGAAAAATGGATTCCGTCGAAGATTTTCGACGAAAAATGTATTCCGTCGAAAACAGATGAATAAAAAAAATGCAAAAGAAATTGATTTTGTGAAGATTTTTGATGGAAAATGAATTCCGTCGAAAATGGATAAATAAAATAAATGCAAAAGAAATTGATTTTGTAAAGTTTTTCGACGGAAAATGGATTCCGTCGAAGATTTTGGACGGAAAATGAATTCCGTCGAAAATGGATGAATAAAATAAATGCAAAAGAAATTGATTTTATGAAGTTTTTCGATGGAAAATGGATTCCGTCGAAGATTTTTGACGTAAAATGTATTCCGTCGAAAATGGATGAATAAAATAAATGCAAAAGAAACTGATTTTGTGAAGTTTTTCGACGAAAAATGTATTCCGTCGAAGATTTTTGACGGAAAATGAATTCCGTCGAAAACAGATGAATAAATTAAATGCAAAAGAAATTGATTTTGTGAAGTTTTTCGACGGAAAATGGATTCCGTCGAAATTTTTTGACGGAAAATGAATTCCGTCGAAAATGGATGAATAAAATAAATGCAAAAGAAATTGATTTTGTGATGTTTTTCGACGCAAAATGGATTCCGTCGAAGATTTTTGACGGAAAATGAATTCCGTAGAAAAAGGATGAATAAAATAAATGCAAAAGAAATTGATTTTGTGAAGTTTTTCGACGAAAAATGGATTCCGTCGAAGATTTTTGACGGAAAATGAATTCCGTCGAAAATGGATGAATAAAATAAATGCAAAAGAAACTGATTTTGTGATGTTTTTCGACGAAAAATGGATTCCGTCGAATATTTTTGACGGAAAATGAATTCCGTCGAAAATGGATGAATAAAATAAATGCAAAAGAAACTGATTTTGTGAAGTTTTTCGACGAAAAATGGATTCTGTCGAAGATTTTTGACGGAAAATGAATTCCGTCGAAAATGGATGAATAAAATAAATGCAAAAGAAATTGATTTTGTGAAGTTTTTCGACGAAAAATGGATTCCGTCGAAGATTTTTCGACGGAAAATGAATTCCGTCGAAAATGGATGAATAAAATAAATGCAAAAGAAATTGATTTTGTGAAGTTTTTCGAAGAAAAATGGATTCCGTCGAAGATTTTCGACGGAAAATGAATTCCGTCGAAAATGGATGAATAAAATAAATGCAAAAGAAATTGATTTTGTGAAGTTTTTCGACGGAAAATGGATTCCGCCGAAGATTTTCGACAGAAAATTAATTCCTTCAAAAATGGATGAATAAAATAAATGCAAAAGAAATTGATTTTGTGAATTTTTTCGACGGAAAATAGATTTCGTCGTAGATTTTTGTCAGAAAATGAATTTCGTCAAAAATGGATGAATAAAATAAATGCAAAAGAAATTGATTTTGTGAACATTTTTGACGGAAAATGAATTCCGTCGAAAATGGATGAATAAAATAAATGCAAAAGAAATTGATTTTGTGAAGTTTTTCGACGGAAAATGGATTCCGTCGAAGATTTTTGACGGAAATTAATTCCGTCGAAAATGGATGAATAAATTAAATGCAAAAGAAATTATTTTATGAAGTTTTTTGACGAAAAATGGATTCCGTCAAAGATTTTTGACGAAAAAAGTATTCCGTCGAAAACGAATGACTAAAATAAATACAAAAGAAATTGATTTTGTGAAGTTTTTCGACGGAAAAAGAATTTTGTCGAAAACAGATTAATAAAATAAATACAAAGGAAATTGATTTTGTAAGTTTTTCGATGGAAAATGGATTCCGTCGAAGATTTTTGACGGAAAATGAATTCCATCGAAAATGGATGAATAAAATAAATGCAAAAGAAATTGATTTTGTGAAGTTTTTTGACGGAAAATGGATTCCGTCGAAGATTTTTGATGGAAAATGAATTCTGTCGAAAATGGATGAATAAAATAAATGCAAAAGAAATTGATTTTGTGAAGTTTTTCGACGGAAAATAGATTCCGTCCAAGCTTTTTGACGGAAAATGAATTCCGTCGAAAATGGATGAATAAAATAAATGCAAAAGAAATTGATTTTATGAAGTTTTTCGACGAAAAATGGATTCCGTTGAAGATTTTTGACGAAAAATGTATTCCGTCGAAAACAGATGAATAAAATAAATGCAAAAGAAATTGATTTTGTGAAGATTTTTGACGGAAAATGAATTCTGCCGAAAATGGATGAATAAAATAAACTCAAAAGAAATTGTTTTTTTGAAGTTTTTCGATGGAAAATGGTTTCCGTCGAAGATTTTTGACGGAAAATGAATTCCGTCGAAAATGGATGAATAAAATAAATGCAAAAGAAATAGATTTTATGAAGTTTTTTGACGAAAAATGGATTCCGTTGAAGATTTTTGACGAAAAATGTATTCCGTCGAAAATGGATGAATAAAATAAATGCAAAAGAAATTGATTTTGTGAAGATTTTTGACGGAAAATGAATTCCGTCGAAAATGGATGAATAAAATAAATGCAAAAGAAATTGATTTTGTGAAGTTTTTCGACGGAAAATGGATTTCGTCGAAGATTTTGAACGGAAAATGAATTCCATCGAAAATGGATGAATAAAATAAATGCAAAAGAAATTGATTTTGTGAAGTTTTTCGACGGAAAATAGATTCCGTCGAAGTTTTTTGACGGAAAATGAATTCCGTCGAAAATGGATGAATAAAATAAAAGCAAAAGAAATTTATTTTATGAAGTTTTTCGACGAAAAATGGATTCCGTCGAAGATTTTCGACGAAAAATGTATTCCGTCGAAAACAGATGAATAAAAAAAATGCAAAAGAAATTGATTTTGTGAAGATTTTTGATGGAAAATGAATTCCGTCGAAAATGGATGAATAAAATAAATGCAAAAGAAATTGATTTTGTGAAGTTTTTCGACGGAAAATGGATTCCGTCGAAGATTTTGGACGGAAAATGAATTCCGTCGAAAATGGATGAATAAAATAAATGCAAAAGAAATTGATTTTATGAAGTTTTTCGATGGAAAATGGATTCCGTCGAAGATTTTTGACGTAAAATGTATTCCGTCGAAAATGGATGAATAAAATAAATGCAAAAGAAACTGATTTTGTGAAGTTTTTCGACGAAAAATGGATTCCGTCGAAGATTTTTGATGAAAAATGTATTCCGCCGAAAACAGATAAGTAAATTAAATGCAAAAGAAATTGATTTTGTGAAGTTTTTCGACGGAAAATGGATTCCGTCGAAAATTTTTGACGGAAAATGAATTCCGTCGAAAATGGATGAATAAAATAAATGCAAAAGAAACTGATTTTGTGATGTTTTTCGACGCAAAATGGATTCCGTCGAAGATTTTTGACGGAAAATGAATTCCGTCGAAAAAGGATGAATAAAATAAATGCAAAAGAAATTGATTTTGTGAAGTTTTTCGACGAAAAATGGATTCCGTCGAAGATTTTTGACGGAAAATGAATTCCGTCGAAAATGGATGAATAAAATAAATGCAAAAGAAACTGATTTTGTGATGTTTTTCGACGAAAAATGGATTCCGTCGAAGATTTTTGACGGAAAATGAATTCCGTCGAAAATGGATGAATAAAATAAATGCAAAAGAAATTGATTTTGTGATGTTTTTCGACGAAAAATGGATTCCGTCTGTAACATCCCGCATAATTAGTAAAATACATAAGTACTATATGTTATAGATGCATGTGTAGAATTCGGATTTATGGTGTAGGTTTGATGGCTTGCGTATTGTTTGATCTTTATCCTTGGATGAGACTAAGGTAAGTATTTAAATTAAAATCATAGGAGGATGCTAATGTAGGCATGTGAAATTTATCATAAGAGTGATTTGATTATGTGTGTTATAAGGCTTTTGTGTGTGGGCTAGTGTGTGTGGACTTGCCACCCTTAGACTTGTCTTATTGGATCCCTTGTAGGTGTGGCCTTTGGCCCAAGGATGGCTTTTGGACCTACCTTGATTCAGCCCAAAGTTGTAACCATTCTTATCTTTCCTAGCCTTGTCCAACAAGGTTGTTTGTGCACCAAGAAACCTTCACTTGACTTAACGTATTTTTCTACTCTTTCATGCGCATAAAGTGAGTGATTAGGACTTAGAAATATGCCAAATTTTCCCTTGCTAAACTGCCACATCACTTAGCTTATGCATCACTTAATTTTAACTTCAATGCATGGGAGACACTTGTACCATTTAGCATGATATTAGGCTGCATCTTTCTTCATTTTGGCGCACATGGGGGGAGTCATGGATCAGATTTCTTGTGTCACACAAAACTGCCTAACTTGTTGACTTGGAGAACCACCTTACACCTTCCATCATGAGGCTGCCATGTGCAGATTTTTGAATGCTTTTGGCAGTCCCTCATGAGCCAAACCTGCCCTTGCTTCCACATGCAATCAAAGAAGATCTTTGGGGCTGCAACCTCTCATCATTTGCGCACCTAGACTGCATCAATGCAGATTTTTGGGCTGCCACATGGTTGTCTTGCATGTTGACTTAGTAAACCTCTTACATGTGCTTATGATGCACCTCCTCCACTCCATCTTATGCGCATAGCTTGGTCAATTGTGCAGAAATTTTTCTGACTTAGGACAGCTTTCAAATCTGAACATATCCCCCTCACCTCCTTGCATGTGCATAGTGTACTTTAGAAGCAACCAAATGTGCAGTCCCACCTCTTCAAGTAACCAGAATTTTCATGATGTTTAATCATTGCAACCTTCCCCTCACTTCTCCTTAAGTATGTGCACACTAGAGGGCTGCCCTCACCTTACATTCAGCCAACTTTCCTTCCTCACCTCCTCACTCTCTAAACCGTGTAGCATAGGGACTTTGGAGAAAGAAAAACTTTGCTTCCCTCACTGTCCAGCCTTGTCCTCAACCTTGAAGCTGTCCAAGTTTGTTCCTCCTCACCTTGTGTGCGCATAGATCATCATAGGAAGTGGGGACTTGTTGTGTAGTAAAGCTAGAAGGTGGTATGTGATTCTTGACCAAGGAATGTGAGCTACAAGAGGTAGGCCTTGAACTTTGAACACTTTCATTTTGTAACCATGTATGTGTGCTTGAATGTCTCCTTGATTATGTGTGGTTTTGGATTCAAGTATGAGCATGATAAAATTAAAATGGTGGAGCTATCTCATGATGATTTGTATGCATAAAAGTCTCATGGTCATGCTTAAGATATATGCCACTGTTTTTGTATGAATATGCCACTGTTTGGAGGGATATAGATGCCACTGTTCTGTATGCAAATGCCACTGTTTTCCTATGAGTGTGCCACTGTTTTGAAGGTGAAATGTTCACTGTTTCGGTTCCTCAAAATCACCATTCAAATGCCACTATATCTGCACATTATATGCCACTGTTTCTGCACATTATATGCCACTGTTTCTGCACATATATGCCACTGTTTCTGCTCATTATATGCCACTGTTTCTGCACATTATATGCCACTGTTTCTGCACATATATGCCACTGTTTCTGCTCATTATATGCCACTGTTTCTGCTCACAAATGCCACTGTTTTAGTCATCATATGCCACTGTTTTATGTACACAAATGCCACTGTTTTAGTCACCATATGCCACTGTTTTATGCATAAAATGCTCACTGTTTTAGTCCATAATATGCCACTGTTTTATGCATAAAATGCTCACTGTTTTAGTCCATAATATGCCACTGTTTTATGCATAAAATGCCACTGTTTTAGTCCATAAAATGCCACTGTTTTAGTCCATAATATGCCACTGTTTCAATGTCCAAAAACCATGATTTATGCTACTGTTTTAATGCTCAAAAATGTACCATTTATGCCACTGTTTTGATGCATAAACATCACTACTCATGCCACTGTTTTGATGTTCAAAAGTCACTATTTATGTCACTGTTTTTAAGGATCAAAAGCCACTGTATGTCACTGTTTTAAACGTTCACTGTTTCTGCTGTAAGGTGCTACTGTTTTTCTGCTGTAAAACGTCACTGTTTCTGTTCACTGTTTTTTAGGAAACTACCACTGTTTTCTGTTCACTGTCTTAAAAGAACAACTCACTGTTTCTGCTCACTGTTTTAAGCACAAACGTCACTGTTTTCTGCTGTAAAAATGCTGCTGTATGCTCACTGTTTTGCTGCTGTAAACACTGCTGTATGGTCACTATTTTCCACTGTAAAACACCGCTGTATGCTCACTGTTTTGCTGCTGTAAGACACTGCTGTATGCTCACTGTTTCTGCTGTAAATAGCCACTGTAAATGATTAGTTGTAATTGATTTAGGTGCGCTTGAGAAGTGAGATACTTCGATGCTGTTTGGTAATATTTAAGGCACGCAAAGGTAAGTGTAAGGCGATATTGCCTAATGTGACTATTGACTACTGGTATAAAATTGTGACATGATGCTCCATATGCCGTAAAAATATTATGTTCCATTATGATGAAAGGAAACTGCCAAAAATGTGCCGTGATGGCTATATGATTATGAGGTAAAGACGTTATGTGGCAGCATAACGCATATGAAAGGTATATAAGCATGCACCTTACATCATACCGCATTTTTACGCCTTGTGTGTGAAAGCATAGCATGACATGCATGTATCATGATCATATAGGCCTTGTTTTAGAATAGTTATGTACAGGACCATGTGTTTGAGCAAGCATCATATAGGCATCCCCAAGGTACCGGGGTATGGGACACTTGGCATCAGTCCGCATAGGCCCACAGTTGGAATCCACATGGAGCTCAGGTGCCAAGGGTATATTTGATTCCACTGTGAAGTGCGCGCACGACGGTGCTAAAAGCGCAAAGGAAAGGCGTTATATACGCAATATATGAATATGATGAAAAGGAAAAAGGAAAAGGAACAAGGATATGTTGAAGTGACTGTTTATGATTTTGTGCCTAGTTAATACTGTTATATTACTGGTTTTGTTGCCACACTACTGGGATTATTCTCACCCCTTCGGGGCTGCTATTTTTCCAAAATGGCAGGAGGACGTAAAAGCACTTGAAGGAGTGATGTTTGTTGTTGATTGCTGATGCGTGGATTTTCACTGTTGCTGTTTGTTTAATTGGATGACTGTAATGATTAATGTTTTGGGTACTCTTGGATGACTGTAGTCTTTATCATCTCTATGTTAGCTTGAACTTTTATGAACAGCGGCTATTTTGGAAAACCTTTGTGAAAAGAATTTAAGTGCTGAAATTTTTACAGTGCACCTTACGGGTGGTGTTTTTATGAGCAAACGAACTCTGATTTACTATTATTTTATATGCACGCGAAGCCCCAAACGTGCTCTTTCTAAATCACTTGAAATATTTTTTATCGCCCAAACAGAAGTTATAAGAACTATTGAAATACCTTACGGATTTGTATACTGCCATGAGATTCTTTGTTAGCTCATGTGACGTTAACGACTCTAATTCCGCTTAGCAAACGACTCTCTTGGATGCATACAAGGGAGGGCGTTACACTAATTGGTATCAGAGCAGTTTGGTCCATGGATTTGCTTGTGTGTGATTGTATTGATTGTTG
The DNA here is from genome assembly GCA_032173675.1 of Gastrolobium villosum. Classification (NCBI taxonomy): domain Eukaryota; kingdom Viridiplantae; phylum Streptophyta; class Magnoliopsida; order Fabales; family Fabaceae; genus Gastrolobium; species Gastrolobium villosum. Next base: position 67,356 of record JAVKPL010005573.1, read on the forward strand.
ATTGTGTTTATCTGCTGATTGACTGCCTAAATGTGCTATAGCTTCAGTATATATTGACTAGGATAGTTAGATTGTTTAGACTGTTCTGTGATAAGACACGGATGCATAGCTAACTTGTCCGAATTGAACTCGAGTACCTACTTGAGACTGCTGCCATGAATAACTTGCGGTGAGCCTGATCAACTCATTTCCTGATATTGTGAGTGCAGAATAATGGCAGGTGGTCGCGGTTCAACTCGGGGAAGGTCTGGCGATGCGGAAGAGGATCTTATCACTACCATTGGGGGACTGGCAACGTTTATTCAGAATATGAGCCAAGAATGGCGCGACCATAGGCAACAGAATCAGAACCAACCCCCACTGCATGAAAATGCAGAAGAAATTGCCCGTCGGAGGTTGAAAGACTTCCGCAACTTCCAACCACCTACCTTTGAGGGTGAAGACAACCCCGAGGCTGCAGCGAAGTGGCTGCAGATGATCGAGCATATTTTCGAACGCATGGCATGCCCGGAAGCGCAGAAGACTGATTACGCGTCGTACCAGCTGATGGGAGAAGCTTTAACATGGTGGACTGGTGCGAGGGCTCTGCTGAGAGCTCAGGACGTGGAACTGACGTGGGTCGTATTCAGACAAGTATTTTTGGACAAGTATTTTCCTAAGGCAATGAGAAGAATGAAGCACACTGAACTGCTGTCACTCCGGCAGGATAACATGACGGTTAATGAGTATATTGCAAAATTTGGGCAGCTGATCGAGTACGCCAACTTTGACCGGAACATCTATGATGAGGAATGGCAGGTGGAGAAGTTCGAAAGCGGATTACATCCGGAAATCCGCAAGCTCATTTTGACGACGGCTAATCGTACACTTCCGGAACTCATCAACCAGAGTCGTCAGGCAGAAGGAATCATTAATGAGGCCAAGAACTTGAACAAGCCACCAACACAATTCCACGGAGGAAACCGAGCAGGCAGATTCTTCAGGACGACACCTGGTAGGGGTCGAGGCAGAGGTACGCAGTTGCAGGCACGGCCTGGAAACTTTAAGAGAAGCTATACGGTGGGTCAATCGTCGACTGGACGACAGGGCGCGACTGTTTGTGCTACATGTGGAAAGAACCACTCTGGAGTCTGTCGCAAGAACAACAATGCATGTTTTAGATGTGGCCAGCAAGGACATTTTGCTTACAAATGCCCCCAGAACGCTGACCAACAGCCTACGCAAGCTCGGGTGTTCACATTGGATGCAAATGAAGCACAGAAGTTTCCCAACCTGATCAAAGGTAATGTCACTTTAAATGGTCACCCAATTTCTGTTATCTTTGATTCTGGAGCGTCTGGCTCTTTTATGGCAAAGCATACCGCTATGAGAATAGGCATCACCCCAACCCCGTTACCTTATGAGTTACACATCAGCACACCTACTGGAGGATCGTGCACAGCCTCAGAGATCTGCAGAGGTGTTATCTTGCAGTATGAAGGGAACACGTACACGGTCAACTTGGTGGTCCTGCCGGTATTCAACTTCGATGTGATTATCGGTATGGACTGGTTGACGGAAAACGGGATAACTTTGGATTGTCGAGCGGGGAAAGTCATTGTTCCTGCGAAGGATGGTAATTTTCAACCTTTCTCTCTCATTTCTTTATTGCAAGTTAGAAAAGAGCTCCGCAAGGGAGCAGCAGGGTATCTTTTGTCGATCGAGGCTGAGACCTCGGTTGACAATCAAATTCAGAATGTACCGGTAGTTAGAGAGTTCGAGGAGGTATTCCCGGATGAAATACCTCGATTGCCTCCTCATAGGGAAATAGAATTTTCTATCGAACTTGTTCCTGGAGTTGGACCAATCTCCATTGCCCCGTATCGTATGGCGCCATTGGAACTTCGCGAGTTGAAGAAGCAGATAGAAAAGCTTTTGGCCAAGGAATTTATCAGACCGAGTACTTCCCCATGGGGTGCTCCAGCCATCTTGATTAAGAAGAAGGATGGAAGTTTACGTCTGTGTGTAGATTACCGTCAGCTGAACAAAGTGACGGTGAAGAATAAGTATCCGCTACCGAGGATCGACGATTTGATGGACCAGCTGAGAAGAGCCAGAGTCTTTTCCAAGATAGATTTACGATCGGGATACCATCAGATCCGGGTCAAACCGGAGGATATTCCGAAAACAGCCTTTAGGACTCGTTATGGGCACTACGAATATCAGGTGATCCCATTCGGACTTACGAATGCTCCAGCGGTATTCATGGACTACATGAACCGCATCTTCCGCCCATTTCTTGATCAGTTTGTTATTGTGTTTATCGACGATATCCTGATTTACTCAGCTAATGAAGAGCTGCACGCTGAACATCTGAGGATTGTCTTGCAAATCTTGTAAGAGAAGCAGTTGTACGCGAAATGGTCGAAGTGCGAGTTTTGGCTTAAAAAGGTCCAGTTTCTGGGCCATGTCATTTCATCGGAAGGTATCGCGGTGGACCCCAGCAAAGTTGAAACTGTCATGAATTGGGAACGACCCAAGACTGTCACCGAAGTAAGAAGTTTCTTAGGTCTTGCTGGATACTATCGAAGGTTCATCCAGAATTTCTCTCAGATAGTGCAACCCCTTACTCGTCTCACTCGGAAGGATAAGCCTTTTGAGTGGACTGAAGCTTGTGAAGAATGTTTCATGGAACTGAAGAGCAGATTAACGAGTGCTCCCGTACTCACGATTCCGGATCCTACTCGAAAGTTCGAAGTATACTGTGATGCGTCGCTGAAAGGACTTGGATGCGTGTTGATGCAGGATCGTATGGCGGTAGCTTACGCATCTCGACAACTAAAGCCTCACGAAGAAAATTATCCTACGCACGATTTGGAGTTAGCAGCTATAGTGTTCGCACTTAAGATCTGGAGGCATCACTTGTATGGTTCGCAGTTTAACGTGTTCAGCGATCATAAGAGTTTGAAGTACTTGTTCGACCAGAAGGAGCTGAATATGCGGCAACGACGGTGGATGGAATTTCTGAAGGACTACGATTTCGAACTTAAATACCACCCAGGAAAGGCAAACGTGGTAGCTGACGCCCTGAGTAGGAAGACACTGCACACTGCAACTCTGATGATGGAAGAGCTGAAATTGTTTGAGGCCTTTCGAGACTTGAACTTATCGGTAGACGAAAGAGGGAATAGCATAAGATTGGGAAATATAAAGGTGGAGAATGAATTGATCAGTAGAATTAAGGAGGCTCAGAAAGATGAAGAGTTAGTCCGTGATTTGGTTGGCAACCAAGATGTTGTAAAGGATGAGAATGATGTTTGGAGATTTCAAGGACGGCTGGTTGTGCCGAATGAAGAGTTGAAACAAGAAGTTTTACAGGAGGCTCACAAGGGTAAGTATGCAGTTCATCCTGGATCCACGAAGATGTACCATGATTTGAAGACCTCGTTTTGGTGGCCGGGTATGAAGCGTGATGTTGCGGAGTATGTATCTCGGTGCTTAACTTGTCAGAAGGTGAAGTACGAACATCAGAAACCGTCGGGACTCCTTCAACCCTTGGAGATTCCCGAATGGAAGTGGGACAGTATTGCGATGGATTTTGTAGTTGGACTTCCTCGGACGCGAGAAGGATATGATGCTATCTGGGTGATTGTTGATCGTTTAACGAAATCAGCTCATTTCTTACGTGTTAGAACCACGTATGATACAAAGAGGCTTGCTAGAATTTATCTGCAGGAGATTGTGAAGCTGCACGGAGTTCCTACGAGTATTGTCAGTGATCGTGACCCCAAGTTTACATCAAAGTTTTGGGAATCCTTTCAAAGAGCATTAGGGACCCAATTGAGGTTGAGTACTACTTATCATCCGCAGACCGATGGTCAAACGGAACGCACCATTCAAGCATTAGAGGACATGTTGCGAGCATGCGTTTTGGAGTTAGGAGGCAGCTGGGATAATTATCTCTCCTTGATTGAGTTTGCTTACAACAACAGTTACCACTCCAGTATTCAGATGGCACCCTATGAAGCTCTGTATGGGAGAAAATGCAGATCCCCTTTATGCTGGACTGAAGTGGGTGAGCGAAGTATGTTAGGACCTGATCTAATTCAAGAGACATCCGAACAGGTAGAGAAGATTCGGGAAAATATGCAGAGGGCTCAGGCCAGACAGAAGAGTTATTACGACAAGCGTCATAAGCCTCTATCTTTCGAAGTCGGAGACCATGTATTTTTGAGAATCACACCTACATCGGGACTTGGAAGGAGAATGGGAGTAAAGAAGTTAAGTCCACGATACTTAGGACCGTATCTGATTATGGACCGGATTGGAGAGTCTGCATACTGGTTGGCTTTACCACCCAATCTGTCAGGAATTCACAATGTATTTCATGTGTCGCAGCTACGGAGGTATCTCTCTGATCCATCTCACGTGTTACAGCCAGAAGAAGTGGAACTAAAGGAAAATTTGACTTATCAAGTGCAACCGTTCCAAATTCTTGAAAGATCCGTCAAGCGACTCCGTTCTAAAGAGATTCCTTTGGTGAAAGTATTGTGGAACAACAGATCGGAAGCTGAAGCCACTTGGGAGCGCGAGGACGACATTCAGAAACGCTATCCAGAACTGTTTAGCTCTTAAGTAAGTTTATTTTGCGGACAAAATCCCTATTTGGTGGGGAGAGTGTAACATCCCGCATAATTAGTAAAATACATAAGTACTATATGTTATAGATGCATGTGTAGAATTCGGATTTATGGTGTAGGTTTGATGGCTTGCGTATTGTTTGATCTTTATCCTTGGATGAGACTAAGGTAAGTATTTAAATTAAAATCATAGGAGGATGCTAATGTAGGCATGTGAAATTTATCATAAGAGTGATTTGATTATGTGTGTTATAAGGCTTTTGTGTGTGGGCTAGTGTGTGTGGACTTGCCACCCTTAGACTTGTCTTATTGGATCCCTTGTAGGTGTGGCCTTTGGCCCAAGGATGGCTTTTGGACCTACCTTGATTCAGCCCAAAGTTGTAACCATTCTTATCTTTCCTAGCCTTGTCCAACAAGGTTGTTTGTGCACCAAGAAACCTTCACTTGACTTAACGTATTTTTCTACTCTTTCATGCGCATAAAGTGAGTGATTAGGACTTAGAAATATGCCAAATTTTCCCTTGCTAAACCGCCACATCACTTAGCTTATGCATCACTTAATTTCAACTTCAATGCATGGGAGACACTTGTACCATTTAGCATGATATTAGGCTGCATCTTTCTTCATTTTGGCGCACATGGGGGGAGTCATGGATCAGATTTCTTGTGTCACACAAAACTGCCTAACTTGTTGACTTGGAGAACCACCTTACACCTTCCATCATGAGGCTGCCATGTGCAGATTTTTGCATGCTTTTGGCAGTCCCTCATGAGCCAAACCTGCCCTTGCTTCCACATGCAATCAAAGAAGATCTTTGGGGCTGCAACCTCTCATCATTTGCGCACCTAGACTGCATCAATGCAGATTTTTGGGCTGCCACATGGTTGTCTTGCATGTTGACTTAGTAAACCTCTTACATGTGCTTATGATGCACCTCCTCCACTCCATCTTATGTGCATAGCTTGGTCAATTGTGCAGAAATTTTTCTGACTTAGGACAGCTTTCAAATCTGAACATATCCCCCTCACCTCCTTGCATGTGCATAGTGTACTTTAGAAGCAACCAAATGTGCAGTCCCACCTCTTCAAGTAACCAGAATTTTCATGATGTTTAATCATTGCAACCTTCCCCTCACTTCTCCTTAAGTATGCGCACACTAGAGGGCTGCCCTCACCTTACATTCAGCCAACTTTCCTTCCTCACCTCCTCACTCTCTAAACCGTGTAGCATAGGGACTTTGGAGAAAGAAAAACTTTGCTTCCCTCACTGTCCAGCCTTGTCCTCAACCTTGAAGCTGTCCAAGTTTGTTCCTCCTCACCTTGTGTGCGCATAGATCATCATAGGAAGTGGGGACTTGTTGTGTAGTAAAGCTAGAAGGTGGTGTGTGATTCTTGACCAAGGAATGTGAGCTACAAGAGGTAGGCCTTGAACTTTGAACACTTTCATTTTGTAACCATGTATGTGTGCTTGAATGTCTCCTTGATTATGTGTGGTTTTGGATTCAAGTATGAGCATGATAAAATTAAAATGGTGGAGCTATCTCATGATGATTTGTATGCATAAAAGTCTCATGGTCATGCTTAAGATATATGCCACTGTTTTTGTATGAATATGCCACTGTTTGGAGGGATATAGATGCCACTGTTCTGTATGCAAATGCCACTGTTTTCCTATGAGTGTGCCACTGTTTTGAAGGTGAAATGTTCACTGTTTCGGTTCCTCAAAATCACCATTCAAATGCCACTGTTTCTGCACATTATATGCCACTATTTCTGCACATTATATGCCATTATATGCCACTGTTTCTGCTCATTATATGCCACTGTTTCTGCACATTATATGCCACTGTTTCTGCACATTATATGCCACTGTTTCTGCACATATATGCCACTGTTTCTGCTCATTATATGCCACTGTTTCTGCTCACAAATGCCACTGTTTTAGTCATCATATGCCACTGTTTTATGTACACAAATGCCACTGTTTTAGTCACCATATGCCACTGTTTTATGCATAAAATGCTCACTGTTTTAGTCCATAATATGCCACTGTTTTATGCATAAAATGCTCACTGTTTTAGTCCATAATATGCCACTATTTTATGCATAAAATGCCACTGTTTTAGTCCATAAAATGCCACTGTTTTAGTCCATAATATGCCACTGTTTCAATGTCCAAAAACCATGATTTATGCTACTGTTTTAATGCTCAAAAATGTACCATTTATGCCACTGTTTTGATGCATAAACATCACTACTCATGCCACTGTTTTGATGTTCAAAAGTCACTATTTATGTCACTGTTTTTAAGGATCAAAAGCCACTGTATGTCACTGTTTTAAACGTTCACTGTTTCTGCTGTAAGGTGCTACTGTTTTTCTGCTGTAAAACGTCACTGTTTCTGTTCACTGTTTTTTAGGAAACTACCACTGTTTTCTGTTCACTGTCTTAAAAGAACAACTCACTGTTTCTGCTCACTGTTTTAAGCACAAACGTCACTGTTTTCTGCTGTAAAAATGCTGCTGTATGCTCACTGTTTTGCTGCTGTAAACACTGCTGTATGGTCACTATTTTCCACTGTAAAACACCGCTGTATGCTCACTGTTTTGCTACTGTAAGACACTGCTGTATGCTCACTGTTTTTGCTGTAAATAGCCACTGTAAATGATTAGTTGTAATTGATTTAGGTGCGCTTAAGAAGTGAGATACTTCGCTGCTGTTTGGTAATATTTAAGGCACGCAAAGGTAAGTGTAAGGCGATATTGCCTAATGTGACTATTGACTACTGGTATAAAATTGTGACATGATGCTCCATATGCCGTAAAAATATTATGTTCCATTATGATGAAAGGAAACTGCCAAAAATGTGCCGTGATGGCTATATGATTATGAGGTAAAGACGTTATGTGGCAGCATAACGCATATGAAAGGTATATAAGCATGCACCTTACATCATACCGCATTTTTACGCCTTGTGTGTGAAAGCATAGCATGACATGCATGTATCATGATCATATAGGCCTTGTTTTAGAATAGTTATGTACAGGACCATGTGTTTGAGCAAGCATCATATAGGCATCCCCAAGGTACCGGGGTATGGGACACTTGGCATCAGTCCGCATAGGCCCACAGTTGGAATCCACATGGAGCTCAGGTGCCAAGGGTATATTTGATTCCACTGTGAAGTGCGCGCACGACGGTGCTAAAAGCGCAAAGGAAAGGCGTTATATACGCAATATATGAATATGATGAAAAGGAAAAAGGAAAAGGAACAAGGATATGTTGAAGTGACTGTTTATGATTTTGTGCCTAGTTAATACTGTTATATTACTGGTTTTGTTGCCACACTACTGGGATTATTCTCACCCCTTCGGGGCTGCTATTTTTCCAAAATGGCAGGAGGACGTAAAAGCACTTGAAGGAGTGATGTTTGTTGTTGATTGCTGATGCGTGGATTTTCACTGTTGCTGTTTGTTTAATTGGATGACTGTAATGATTAATGTTTTGGGTACTCTTGGATGACTGTAGTCTTTATCATCTCTATGTTAGCTTGAACTTTTATGAACAGCGGCTATTTTGGAAAACCTTTGTGAAAAGAATTTAAGTGCTGAAATTTTTACAGTGCACCTTACGGGTGGTGTTTTTATGAGCAAACGAACTCTGATTTACTATTATTTTATATGCACGCGAAGCCCCAAACGTGCTCTTTCTAAATCACTTGAAATATTTTTTATCGCCCAAACAGAAGTTATAAGAACTATTGAAATGCCTTACGGATTTGTATACTGCCATGAGATTCTTTGTTAGCTCATGTGACGTTAACGACTCTAATTCCGCTTAGCAAACGACTCTCTTGGATGCATACAAGGGAGGGCGTTACACTAATTGGTATCAGAGCAGTTTGGTCCATGGATTTGCTTGTGTGTGATTGTATTGATTGTTGATTGTGTTTATCTGCTGATTGACTGCCTAAATGTGCTATAGCTTCAGTATATATTGACTAGGATAGTTAGATTGTTTAGACTGTTCTGTGATAAGACACGGATGCATAGCTAACTTGTCCGAATTGAACTCGAGTACCTACTTGAGACTGCTGCCATGAATAACTTGCGGTGAGCCTGATCAACTCATTTCCTGATATTGTGAGTGCAGAATCATGGCAGGTGGTCGCGGTTCAACTCGGGGAAGGTCTGGCGATGCGGAAGAGGATCTTATCACTACCATTGGGGGACTGGCAACGTTTATTCAGAATATGAGCCAAGAATGGCACGACCATAGGCAACAGAATCAGAACCAACCCCCACTGCATGAAAATGCAGAAGAAATTGCCCGTCGGAGGTTGAAAGACTTCCGCAACTTCCAACCACCTACCTTTGAGGGTGAAGACAACCCCGAGGCTGCAGCGAAGTGGTTGCAGATGATCGAGCATATTTTTGAACGCATGGCATGCCCGGAAGCGCAGAAGACTGATTACGCGTCGTACCAGCTGATGGGAGAAGCTTTAACATGGTGGACTGGTGCGAGGGCTCTGCTGAGAGCTCAGGACGTGGAACTGACGTGGGTCGTATTCAGACAAGTATTTTTGGACAAGTATTTTCCTAAGGCAATGAGAAGAATGAAGCACACTGAACTGCTGTCACTCCGGCAGGATAACATGACGGTTAATGAGTATATTGCAAAATTTGGGCAGCTGATCGAGTACGCCAACTTTGACCGGAACATCTATGATGAGGAATGGCAGGTGGAGAAGTTCGAAAGCGGATTACATCCGGAAATCCGCAAGCTCACTTTGACGGAAAATGAATTCCGTCGAAAATGGATGAATAAAATAAATGCAAAAGAAATTTATTTTATGAAGTTTTTCGACGAAAAATGGATTCCATCGAAGATTTTTGACGCAAAATGTATTCCGTCGAAAACGGATGAATAAAAAAAATGCAAAAGAAATTGATTTTGTGAAGATTTTTGACGGAAAATGAATTCCGTCGAAAATGGATGAATAAAATAAATGCAAAAGAAATTGATTTTGTGAAGTTTTTCGACGGAAAATGGATTCCGTCGAAGATTTTGGACGGAAAATGAATTCCGTCGAAAATGGATGAATAAAATAAATGCAAAAGAAATTGATTTTATGAAGTTTTTCGATGGAAAATGGATTCCGTCGAAGATTTTTGACGTAAAATGTATTCCGTCGAAAATGGATGAATAAAATAAATGCAAAAGAAACTGATTTTGTGAAGTTTTTCGACGAAAAATGGATTCCGTCGAAGATTTTTGACGGAAAATGAATTCCGTCGAAAATTGATGAATAAAATAAATGCAAAAGAAATTGATTTTGTGAAGTTTTTCGACGAAAAATGGATTCCGTCGAAGATTTTTGACGGAAAATGAATTCCGTCGAAGATTTTGGACGGAAAATGAATTCCGTCGAAAATGGATGAATAAAATAAATGCAAAAGAAATTGATTTTATGAAGTTTTTCGATGGAAAATGGATTCCGTCGAAGATTTTTGACGTAAAATGTATTCCGTCGAAAATGGATGAATAAAATAAATGCAAAAGAAACTGATTTTGTGAAGTTTTTCGACGAAAAATGGATTCCGTCGAAGATTTTTGACGGAAAATGAATTCCGTCGAAAATTGATGAATAAAATAAATGCAAAAGAAATTGATTTTGTGAAGTTTTTCGACGGAAAATGGATTCCGTCGAAGATTTTTGACGAAAAATGAATTCCGTCGAAAATGGATGAATAAAATAAATGCAAAAGAAATTGATTTTGTGAAGTTTTTCGAAGAAAAATGGATTCCGCCGAAGATTTTCGACAGAAAATTAATTCCTTCGAAAATGGATGAATAAAATAAATGCAAAAGAAATTGATTTTGTGAATTTTTTCGACGGAAAATAGATTTCGTCGTAGATTTTTGTCAGAAAATGAATTTCGTCAAAAATGGATGAATAAAATAAATGCAAAAGAAATTGATTTTGTGAACATTTTTGACGGAAAATGAATTCCGTCGAAAATGGATGAATAAAATAAATGCAAAAGAAATTGATTTTGTGAAGTTTTTCGAAGAAAAATGGATTCCGCCGAAGATTTTCGACAGAAAATTAATTCCTTCGAAAATGGATGAATAAAATAAATGCAAAAGAAATTGATTTTGTGAATTTTTTCGACGGAAAATAGATTTCGTCGTAGATTTTTGTCAGAAAATGAATTTCGTCAAAAATGGATGAATAAAATAAATGCAAAAGAAATTGATTTTGTGAACATTTTTGACGGAAAATGAATTCCGTCGAAAATGGATGAATAAAATAAATGCAAAAGAAATTGATTTTGTGAAGTTTTTCGACGGAAAATGGATTCCGTCGAAGATTTTTGACGGAAAATGAATTCCGTCGAAAATGGATGAATAAAATAAATGCAAAAGAAATTATTTTATGAAGTTTTTCGACAAAAAATGGATTCCGTCGAAGATTTTTGACGAAAAAAGTATTCCGTCGAAAACGAATGACTAAAATAAATACAAAAGAAATTGATTTTGTGAAGTTTTTCGACGGAAAAAGAATTTCGTCGAAAACAGATTAATAAAATAAATACAAAGGAAATTGATTTTGTTAGTTTTTCGACGGAAAATGGATTCCGTCGAAGATTTTTGACGGAAAATGAATTCCATCGAAAATGGATGAATAAAATCAATGCAAAAGAAATTGATTTTGTGAAGTTTTTCGACGGAAAATAGATTCCGTCGAAGATTTTTGACGGAAAATGAATTCCGTCGAAAATGGATGAATAAAATAAATGCAAAAGAAATTGATTTTATGAAGTTTTTCGACGAAAAATGGATTCCGTTGAAGATTTTTGACGAAAAATGTATTCCGTCGAAAACAGATGAATAAAATAAATGCAAAAGAAATTGATTTTGTGAAGATTTTTGACGGAAAATGAATTCTGCCGAAAATGGATGAATAAAATAAACTCAAAAGAAATTGTTTTTTTGAAGTTTTTCGATGGAAAATGGATTCCGTCGAAGATTTTTGACGGAAAATGAATTCCGTCGAAAATGGATGAATAAAATAAATGCAAAAGAAATTGAGTTTATGAAGTTTTTCGACGAAAAATGGATTCCGTTGAAGATTTTTGACGAAAAATGTATTCCGTCGAAAACGGATGAATAAAATAAATGCAAAAGAAATTGATTTTGTGAAGATTTTTGACGGAAAATGAATTCCATCGAAAATGGATGAATAAAATAAATGCAAAAGAAATTGATTTTCTGAAGTTTTTCGACGGAAAATGGATTCCGTCGAAGATTTTGAACGGAAAATGAATTCCGTCGAAAATGGATGAATAAAATAAATGCAAAAGAAATTGATTTTGTGAAGTTTTTCGACGGAAAATAGATTCCGTCGAAGATTTTTGACGGAAAATGAATTCCGTCGAAAATGGATGAATAAAATAAATGCAAAAGAAATTTATTTTATGAAGTTTTTCGACGAAAAATGGATTCCGTCGAAGATTTTTGACGAAAAATGTATTCCGTCGAAAACAGATGAATAAAAATAATGCAAAAGAAATTGATTTTGTGAAGATTTTTGATGGAAAATGAATTCCGTCGAAAATGGATGAATAAAATAAATGCAAAAGAAATTGATTTTGTGAAGCTTTTCGACGGAAAATGGATTCCGTCGAAGATTTTGGACGGAAAATGAATTCCGTCGAAAATGGATGAATAAAATAAATGCAAAAGAAATTGATTTTATGAAGTTTTTCGACGAAAAATGGATTCCGTAGGAGATTTTTGACGAAAAATGTATTCCGTCGAAAACAGATGAATAAAATAAATGCAAAAGAAATTGATTTTGTGAAGATTTTTGACGGAAAATGAATTCTGCCGAAAATGGATGAATAAAATAAACTCAAAAGAAATTGATTTTTTAAAGTTTTTCGATGGAAAATGGATTCCGTCGAAGATTTTTGACGGAAAATGAATTCCGTCGAAAATGGATGAATAAAATAAATGCAAAAGAAATTGATTTTATGAAGTTTTTCGACGAAAAATGGATTCCGTTGAAGATTTTTGACGAAAAATGTATTCCGTCGAAAACGGATGAAAAAAATAAATGCAAAAGAAATTGATTTTGTGAAGATTTTTGACGGAAAATGAATTCCGTCGAAAATGGATGAATAAAATAAATGCAAAAGAAATTGATTTTGTGAAGTTTTTCGACGGAAAATGGATTCTGTCGAAGATTTTGAACGGAAAATGAATTCTGTCGAAAATGGATGAATAAAATAAATGCAAAAGAAATTTATTTTGTGAAGTTTTTCGATGGAAAATAGATTCCTTCGAAGATTTTTGACGGAAAATGAATTCCGTCGAAAATGGATGAATAAAATAAATGCAAAAGAAATTTATTTTATAAAGTTTTTCGACGAAAAATGGATTCCGTCGAAGATTTTTGACGCAAAATGTATTCCGTCGAAAACGGTTGAATAAAAAAAATGCAAAAGAAATTGATTTTGTGAAGATTCTTGACGGAAAATGAATTCCGTCGAAAATGGATGAATAAAATAAATGCAAAAGAAATTGATTTTGTGAAGTTTTTCGACGGAAAATGGATTCCGTCGAAGATTTTGGACGGAAAATGAATTCCGTCGAAAATGGATGAATAAAATAAATGCAAAAGAAATTGATTTTGTGATGTTTTTCGACGTAAAATAGATTCCTTCGAAAACGGATTAATAAAATAAATGCAAAAGAAATTGATTTTATGAAGTTTTTCGACGAAAAATGGATTCCTTAGAAAACGGATGAATAAAATAAATGCAAAAGAAAATGGATTTCGTCTAAGATTTTTGACGGAAAATGAATTCCGTCGAAAACGGATGAATAAAATAAATTCAAAAGAAATTGATTTTGTGAAGTTTTTCGACGAAAAATGGATTCCGTCGAAGATTTTTGACGGAAAATGAATTCCGTCGAAAATGGATGAATAAAATAAATGCAAAAGAAATTGATTTTGTGATGTTTTTCGACGTAAAATAGATTCCTTCGAAAACGGATTAATAAAATAAATGCAAAAGAAATTGATTTTATGAAGTTTTTCGACGAAAAATGGATTCCTTAGAAAACGGATGAATAAAATAAATGCAAAAGAAAATGGATTTCGTCTAAGATTTTTGACGGAAAATGAATTCCGTCGAAAATGGATGAATAAAATAAATGCAAAAGAAATTGATTTTGTGAAGTTTTTCGACGAAAAATGGATTCCGTCGAAGATTTTTGACGGAAAATGAATTCCGTCGAAAATGGATGAATAAAATAAATGCAAAAGAAATTGATTTTGTGAAGTTTTTCGAAGAAAAATGGATTCCGTCGAAGATTTTCGACAGAAAATAAATTCCGTCGAAAATGGATGAATAAAATAAATGCAAAAGAAATTGATTTTGTGAAGTTTTTCGACGGAAAATAGATTCCGTCGAAGATTTTTGACGGAAAATGAATTCCGTCGAAAATGGATGAATAAAATAAATGCAAAAGAAATTGATTTTATGAAGTTTTTCGATGGAAAATGGATTCCGTCGAAGATTTTTGACGTAAAATGTATTCCGTCGAAAATGGATGAATAAAATAAATGCAAAAGAAACTGATTTTGTGAAGTTTTTCGACAAAAAATGGATTCCGTCGAATATTTTTGACGGAAAATGAATTCCGTCGAAAATGGATGAATAAAAAAAATGCAAAAGAAATTGATTTTGTGAAGTTTTTCGACGAAAAATGGATTCCGCCGAAGATTTTTGACGGAAAATGAATTCCGTCGAAAATGGATGAATAAAATAAATGCAAAAGAAATTGATTTTGTGAAGTTTTTCGACGAAAAATGGATTCCGCCGAAGATTTTTGACGAAAAATGAATTCCGTCGAAAATGGATGAATAAATTAAATGCAAAAGAAATTATTTTATGAAGTTTTTCGACGAAAAATGGATTCCGTCAAAGATTTTTGACGAAAAAGGTATTCCGTCGAAAACGGATGACTAAAATAAATACAAAAGAAATTGATTTTGTGAAGTTTTTCGACGGAAAAAGAATTTGCGTCGAAAACAGAATAATAAAATAAATACAAAGGAAATCGATTTTGTAAGTTTTTCGACGGAAAATGGATTCCGTCGAAGATTTTTGACGGAAAATGAATTCCGTCGAAAATGGATGAATAAAATAAATGCAAAAGAAATTTATTTTATAAAGTTTTTCGACGAAAAATGGATTCCGTCGAAGATTTTTGACGCAAAATGTATTCCGTCGAAAACGGTTGAATAAAAAAAATGCAAAAGAAATTGATTTTGTGAAGATTTTTGACGGAAAATGAATTCCGTCGAAAATGGATGAATAAAATAAATGCAAAAGAAATTGATTTTGTGAAGTTTTTCGACGGAAAATGGATTCCGTCGAAGATTTTGGACGGAAAATGAATTCCGTCGAAAATGGATGAATAAAATAAATGCAAAAGAAATTGATTTTGTGATGTTTTTCGACGTAAAATAGATTCCTTCGAAAACGGATTAATAAAATAAATGCAAAAGAAATTGATTTTATGAAGTTTTTCGACGAAAAATGGATTCCTTAGAAAACGGATGAATAAAATAAATGCAAAAGAAAATGGATTTCGTCTAAGATTTTTGACGGAAAATGAATTCCGTCGAAAATGGATGAATAAAATAAATGCAAAAGAAATTGATTTTGTGAAGTTTTTCGACGAAAAATGGATTCCGTCGAAGATTTTTGACGGAAAATGAATTCCGTCGAAAATGGATGAATAAAATAAATGCAAAAGAAATTGATTTTGTGAAGTTTTTCGAAGAAAAATGGATTCCGTCGAAGATTTTCGACAGAAAATAAATTCCGTCGAAAATGGATGAATAAAATAAATGCAAAAGAAATTGATTTTGTGAAGTTTTTCGACGGAAAATAGATTCCGTCGAAGATTTTGGACGGAAAATGAATTCCGTCGAAAATGGATGAATAAAATAAATGCAAAAGAAATTGATTTTATGAAGTTTTTCGATGGAAAATGGATTCC
The DNA here is from genome assembly GCA_032173675.1 of Gastrolobium villosum. Lineage (NCBI taxonomy): Eukaryota > Viridiplantae > Streptophyta > Magnoliopsida > Fabales > Fabaceae > Gastrolobium > Gastrolobium villosum. The sequence goes on from JAVKPL010005573.1 coordinate 83,057, forward strand.
GTCGAAGATTTTTGACGTAAAATGTATTCCGTCGAAAATGGATGAATAAAATAAATGCAAAAGAAACTGATTTTGTGAAGTTTTTCGACGAAAAATGGATTCCGTCGAATATTTTTGACGGAAAATGAATTCCGTCGAAAATGGATGAATAAAATAAATGCAAAAGAAATTGATTTTGTGAAGTTTTTCGACGAAAAATGGATTCCGCCGAAGATTTTTGACGGAAAATGAATTCCGTCGAAAATGGATGAATAAAATAAATGCAAAAGAAATTGATTTTGTGAAGTTTTTCGACGAAAAATGGATTCCGCCGAAGATTTTTGACGAAAAATGAATTCCGTCGAAAATGGATGAATAAATTAAATGCAAAAGAAATTATTTTATGAAGTTTTTCGACGAAAAATGGATTCCGTCAAAGATTTTTGACGAAAAAGGTATTCCGTCGAAAACGGATGACTAAAATAAATACAAAAGAAATTGATTTTGTGAAGTTTTTCGACGGAAAAAGAATTTGCGTCGAAAACAGAATAATAAAATAAATACAAAGGAAATCGATTTTGTAAGTTTTTCGACGGAAAATGGATTCCGTCGAAGATTTTTGACGGGAAATGAATTCCGTCGAAAATGGATGAATAAAATAAATGCAAAAGAAATTTATTTTATAAAGTTTTTCGACGAAAAATGGATTCCGTCGAAGATTTTTGACGCAAAATGTATTCCGTCGAAAACGGTTGAATAAAAAAAATGCAAAAGAAATTGATTTTGTGAAGATTTTTGACGGAAAATGAATTCCGTCGAAAACGGATGAATAAAATAAATGCAAAAGAAATTGATTTTGTGAAGTTTTTCGACGGAAAATGGATTCCGTCGAAGATTTTGACGGAAAATGAATTCCGTCGAAAATGGATGAATAAAATAAATGCAAAAGAAATTGATTTTGTGATGTTTTTCGACGAAAAAATAGATTCCTTCGAAAACGGATTAATAAAATAAATGCAAAAGAAATTGATTTTATGAAGTTTTTCGAAAAAAATGGATTTTAGAAAACGGATGAATAAAATAAATGCAAAAGAAATTGATTTCGTGAAGATTTTTGACGGAAAATGAATTCCGTCGAAAATGGATGAATAAAATAAATGCAAAAGAAATTGATTTTGTGAAGTTTTTCGACGAAAAATGGATTCCGTCGAAGATTTTTGACGGAAAATGAATTCCGTCGAAAATGGATGAATAAAATAAATGCAAAAGAAATTGATTTTGTGAAGTTTTTCGAAGAAAAATGGATTCCGTCGAAGATTTTTGACAGAAAATAAATTCCGTCGAAAATGGATGAATAAAATAAATGCAAAAGAAATTGATTTTGTGAAGTTTTTCGACGGAAAATGGATTCCGTCGAAGATTTTGGACGGAAAATGAATTCCGTCGAAAATGGATGAATAAAATAAATGCAAAAGAAATTGATTTTATGAAGTTTTTCGATGGAAAATGGATTCCGTCGAAGATTTTTGACGTAAAATGTATTCCGTCGAAAATGGATGAATAAAATAAATGCAAAAGAAACTGATTTTGTGAAGTTTTTCGACAAAAAATGGATTCCGTCGAATATTTTTGACGGAAAATGAATTCCGTCGGAAATGGATGAATAAAATAAATGCAAAAGAAATTGATTTTATGAAGTTTTTCGACGAAAAATGGATTCCGCCGAAGATTTTTGACGGAAAATGAATTCCGTCGAAAATGGATGAATAAAATAAATGCAAAAGAAATTGATTTTGTGAAGTTTTTCGACGAAAAATGGATTCCGTCGAAGATTTTTGACGGAAAATGAATTCCGTCGAAAATGGATGAATAAATTAAATGCAAAAGAAATTATTTTATGAAGTTTTTCGACGAAAAATGGATTCCGTCAAAGATTTTTGACGAAAAAGGTATTCCGTCGAAAACGGATGACTAAAATAAATACAAAAGAAATTGATTTTGTGAAGTTTTTCGACGGAAAAAGAATTTGCGTCGAAAACAGAATAATAAAATAAATAAAAGGAAATCGATTTTGTAAGTTTTTCGACGGAAAATGGATTCCGTCGAAGATTTTTGACGGAAAATGAATTCCGTCGAAAATGGATGAATAAAATAAATGCAAAAGAAATTGATTTTATGAAGTTTTTCGACGGAAAATGGATTCCGTCGAAGATTTTTGACGCAAAATGTATTCCGTCGAAAATGGATGAATAAAAAAAATGCAAAAGAAATTGATTTTGTGATTTTTTTCGAAGGAAAAAGTATTCCGTCGAAAACGATAATGATTTTGTGAAGTTTTTCAACGGAAAATGGATTCCGTCGAAGATTTTGGACGGAAAATGAATTCCGTCGAAAATGGATGAATAAAATAAATGCAAAAGAAATTGATTTTATGAAGTTTTTCGATGGAAAATGGATTCCGTCGAAGATTTTTGACGTAAAATGTATTCCGTCGAAAATGGATGAATAAAATAAATGCAAAAGAAACTGATTTTGTGAAGTTTTTCGACGAAAAATGGATTCCGTCGAAGATTTTTGACGGAAAATGAATTCCGTCGAAAATGGATGAATAAAATAAATGCAAAAGAAATTGATTTTGTGAAGTTTTTCGACGAAAAATGGATTCCGCCGAAGATTTTTGACGGAAAATGAATTCCGTCGAAAACGGATGAATAAAATAAATGCAAAAGAAATTGATTTTGTGAAGTTTTTTGACGGAAAACAAATTCCGTCGAAAATGGATGAATAAAATAAATGCAAAAGAAATTGATTTTGTGAAGTTTTTCGACGGAAAATGGATTCCGTAGAAGATTTTTGATGGAAAATGGATTCCGTCGAAAATTTTTGAATAAAATAAATGCAATCGAAAATGGATGAATAAAATAAATGCAAAAGAAATTGATTTTATGAAGATTTTTCGACGGAAAAATAATATCGTCGAAAAAGGATTAATAAAATAAATGCAAAAGAAATTGATTTTGTGAAGTTTTTCGACGAAAAATGGATTCCGTCGAAGATTTTTGATGAAAAATGTATTCCGTCGAAAACAGATAAGTAAAATAAATGCAAAAGAAATTGATTTTGTGAAGTTTTTCGACGAAAAATGGATTCCGTCGAAGATTTTTGACGGAAAATGAATTCCGTCGAAAATGGATGAATAAAATAAATGCAAAAGAAACTGATTTTGTGATGTTTTTCGACGCAAAATGGATTCCGTCGAAGATTTTTGACGGAAAATGAATTCCGTCGAAAAAAGGATGAATAAAATAAATGCAAAAGAAATTGATTTTGTGAAGTTTTTCGACGGAAAATGGATTCCGTCGAAGATTTTTGACGGAAAATGAATTTCGTCGAAAATGGATGAATAAAATAAATGAAAAAGAAATTGATTTTGTGATGTTTTTCGACGAAAAATGGATTCCGTCGAAGATTTTTGACGGAAAATGAATTCCGTCGAAAATGGATGAATAAAATAAATGCAAAAGAAACTGATTTTGTGATGTTTTTCGACGAAAAATGGATTCCGTCGAAGATTTTTGACGGAAAATGAATTCCATCGAAAATGGATTAATAAAATAAATGCAAAAGAAATTGATTTTGTGAAGTTTTTCGACGCAAAATGGATTCCGTCGAAGATTTTTGACGGAAAATGAATTCCGTCGAAAATGGATGAATAAAATAAATGCAAAAGAGATTGATTTTGTGAAGTTTTTCGACGAAAAATGGATTCCGCCGAAGATTTTTGACGGAAAATGAATTCCGTCGAAAATGGATGAATAAAATAAATGCAAAAGAAATTGATTTTGTGAAGTTTTTCGAAGAAAAATGGATTCCGTCGAAGATTTTCGACAGAAAATTAATTCCGTCGAAAATGGATGAATAAAATAAATGCAAAAGAAATTGATTTTGTGAATTTTTTCGACGGAAAATAGATTTCGTCGAAGATTTTTGTCAGAAAATGAATTCCGTCAAAAATGGATGAATAAAATAAATGCAAAAGAAATTGATTTTGTGAACATTTTTGACGGAAAATGAATTCCGTCGAAAATGGATGAATAAAATAAATGCAAAAGAAATTGATTTTGTGAAGTTTTTCGACGGAAAATGGATTCCGTCGAAGATTTTTGACGGAAAATGAATTCCGTCGAAAATGGATGAATAAATTAAATGCAAAAGAAATTATTTTATGAAGTTTTTCGACGAAAAATGGATTCCGTCGAAGATTTTTGACGAAAAAGGTATTCCGTCGAAAACGGATGACTAAAATAAATACAAAAGAAATTGATTTTGTGAAGTTTTTCGACGGAAAAAGAATTTGCGTCGAAAACAGAATAATAAAATAAATACAAAGGAAATTGATTTTGTAAGTTTTTCGACGGAAAATGGATTCCGTCGAAGATTTTTGACGGAAAATGAATTCCGTCGAAAATGGATGAATAAAATAAATGCAAAAGAAATTGATTTTGTGAAGTTTTTCGACGAAAAATGGATTCCGCCGAAGATTTTTGACGGAAAATGAATTCCGTCGAAAATGGATGAATAAAATAAATGCAAAAGAAATTGATTTTGTGAAGTTTTTCGAAGAAAAATGGATTCCGTCGAAGATTTTTGACAGAAAATTAATTCCGTCGAAAATGGATGAATAAAATAAATGCAAAAGAAATTGATTTTGTGAATTTTTTCGACGGAAAATAGATTTCGTCGAAGATTTTTGTCAGAAAATGAATTCCGTCAAAAATGGATGAATAAAATAAATGCAAAAGAAATTGATTTTGTGAACATTTTTGACGGAAAATGAATTCCGTCGAAAATGGATGAATAAAATAAATGCAAAAGAAATTGATTTTGTGAAGTTTTTCGACGGAAAATGGATTCCGTCGAAGATTTTTGACGGAAAATGAATTCCGTCGAAAATGGATGAATAAATTAAATGCAAAAGAAATTATTTTATGAAGTTTTTCGACGAAAAATGGATTCCGTCAAAGATTTTTGACGAAAAAAGTATTCCGTCGAAAACGGATGACTAAAATAAATACAAAAGAAATTGATTTTGTGAAGTTTTTCGACGGAAAAAGAATTTGCGTCGAAAACAGATTAATAAAATAAATGCAAAGGAAATTGATTTTGTAAGTTTTTCGACGGAAAATGGATTCTCGAAGATTTTTGATGGAAAATGAATTCCATCGAAAACGGATGAATAAAATAAATGCAAAAGAAATTGATTTTGTGAAGTTTTTTGACGGAATACAAATTCCGTCGAAAATGGATGAATAAAATAAATGCAAAAGAAATTGATTTTGTTTTTGAACGGAAAATGGATTCCGTAGAAGATTTTTGATGGAAAATGGATTCCGTCGAAGATTTTTGACAAAAAATGAATTCCGTCGAAAATGGATGAATAAAATAAATGCAAAAGAAATTGATTTTGTGAAGTTTTTCGACGAAAAATGGATTCCGTCGAAGATTTTTGATGAAAAATGTATTCCGTCGAAAACGGATGAATAAAATAAATGCAAAAGAAATTGATTTTGTGAAGTTTTTCGATGGAAAATGGAATCCGTCGAAGATTTTTGACGGAAAATGAATTCCGTCGAAAATGGATGAATAAAATAAATGCAAAAGAAATTGATTTTGTGAAGTTTTTCGACGGAAAATGGATTCCGTCGAAGATTTTTGACGGAAAATGAATTCCGTCGAAAATGGATGAATAAAATAAATGCAAAAGAAATTGATTTTGTGAAGTTTTTCGACGAAAAATGGATTCCGTCGAAGATTTTTGACGGAAAATGAATTCCGTCGAAAATGGATGAATAAAATAAATGCAAAAGAAATTGATTTTGTGAAGTTTTTCGACGAAAAATGGATTCCGTCGAAGATTTTTGACGGAAAATGAATTCCGTCGAAAATGGATGAATAAAATAAATGCAAAAGAAATTGATTTTGTGAAGTTTTTCGACGAAAAATGGATTCCGTCGAAGATTTTTGACGGAAAATGAATTCCGTCGAAAATGGATGAATAAAATAAATGCAAAAGAAATTGATTTTGTGAAGTTTTTCGACGAAAAATGGATTCCGTCGAAGATTTTTGACGGAAAATGAATTCCGTCGAAAATGGATGAATAAAATAAATGCAAAAGAAATTGATTTTGTGAAGTTTTTCGAAGAAAAATGGATTCCGTCGAAGATTTTTGACAGAAAATTAATTCCGTCGAAAATGGATGAATAAAATAAATGCAAAAGAAATTGATTTTGTGAATTTTTTCGACGGAAAATAGATTTCGTCGAAGATTTTTGTCCGAAAATGAATTCCGTCAAAAATGGATGAATAAAATAAATGCAAAAGAAATTGATTTTGTGAACATTTTTGACGGAAAATGAATTCCGTCGAAAATGGATGAATAAAATAAATGCAAAAGAAATTGATTTTGTGAAGTTTTTCGACGGAAAATGGATTCCGTCGAAGATTTTTGACGGAAAATGAATTCCGTCGAAAATGGATGAATAAATTAAATGCAAAAGAAATTATTTTATGAAGTTTTTCGACGAAAAATGGATTCCGTCGAAGATTTTTGACGAAAAATGTATTCCGTCGAAAACGGATGACTAAAATAAATACAAAAGAAATTGATTTTGTGAAGTTTTTCGACGGAAAAAGAATTTCGTCGAAAACAGATTAATAAAATAAATGCAAAAGAAATTGATTTTGTGAAGTTTTTCGACGGAAAATGGATTCCGTCGAAGATTTTTGACGGAAAATGAATTCCGTCGAAAATGGATGAATAAAATAAATGCAAAAGAAATTGATTTTGTGAAGTTTTTCGACGAAAAATGGATTCCGTCGAAGATTTTTGACGGAAAATGAATTCCGTCGAAAATGGATGAATAAAATAAATGCAAAAGAAATTGATTTTGTGAAGTTTTTCGAAGAAAAATGGATTCCGTCGAAGATTTTTGACAGAAAATTAATTCCGTCGAAAATGGATGAATAAAATAAATGCAAAAGAAATTGATTTTGTGAATTTTTTCGACGGAAAATAGATTTCGTCGAAGATTTTTGTCAGAAAATGAATTCCGTCAAAAATGGATGAATAAAATAAATGCAAAAGAAATTGATTTTGTGAACATTTTTGACGGAAAATGAATTCCGTCGAAAATGGATGAATAAAATAAATGCAAAAGAAATTGATTTTGTGAAGTTTTTCGACGGAAAATGGATTCCGTCGAAGATTTTTGACGGAAAATGAATTCCGTCGAAAATGGATGAATAAATTAAATGCAAAAGAAATTATTTTATGAAGTTTTTCGACGAAAAATGGATTTCGTCGAAGATTTTTGACGAAAAAGTATTCCGTCGAAAACGGATGACTAAAATAAATACAAAAGAAATTGATTTTGTGAAGTTTTTCGACGGAAAAAGAATTTCCGTCGAAAACAGATTAATAAAATAAATGCAAAAGAAATTGATTTTGTAAGTTTTTCGACGGAAAATGGATTCCGTCGAAGATTTTTGACGGAAAATGAATTCCGTCGAAAATGGATGAATAAAATAAATGCAAAAGAAATTGATTTTGTGAAGTTTTTTGACGGAAAACAAATTCCGTCGAAAACGGATGAATAAAATAAATGCAAAAGAAATTGATTTTGCGAAGTTTTTCGACGGAAAATGGATTCCGTCGAAGATTTTTGACAAAAAATGAATTCCGTCGAAAATGGATGAATAAAATAAATGCAAAAGAAATTGATTTTGTGAAGTTTTTCGACGAAAAATGGATTCCGTCGAAGATTTTTGACGAAAAATGTATTCCGTCGAAAAAATGGATGAATAAAATAAATGCAAAAGAAATTGATTTTGTGAAGTTTTTCGACGGAAAATGGATTCCGTCGAAGATTTTTGACGGAAAATGAATTCCGTCGAAAATGGATGAATAAAATAAATGCAAAAGAAATTGATTTTGTGAAGTTTTTCGACGAAAATGGATTCCGTCGAAGATTTTTGACGAAAAATGTATTCCGTCGAAAACGGATGAATAAAATAAATGCAAAAGAAATTGATTTTGTGATGTTTTTCGACGAAAAATGGATTCCGTCGAAGATTTTTGACGGAAAATGAATTCCGTCGAAAATGGATGAATAAAATAAATGCAAAAGAAATTGATTTTGTGAAGTTTTTCGACGGAAAATGGATTCCGTCGAAGATTTTTGACGGAAAATGAATTCCATCAAAAATGGATGAATAAAATAAATGCAAAAGAAATTGATTTTGTGAAGTTTTTCGACGCAAAATGGATTCCGTCGAAGATTTTTGACGGAAAATGAATTCCGTCGAAAATGGATGAATAAAATAAATGCAAAAGAAATTGATTTTGTGAAGTTTTTCGACGAAAAATGGATTCCGTCGAAGATTTTTGACGGAAAATGAATTCCGTCGAAAATGGATGAATAAAATAAATGCAAAAGAAATTGATTTTGTGAAGTTTTTCGAAGAAAAATGGATTCCGTCGAAGATTTTTGACAGAAAATTAATTCCGTCGAAAATGGATGAATAAAATAAATGCAAAAGAAATTGATTTTGTGAATTTTTTCGACGGAAAATAGATTTCGTCGAAGATTTTTGTCCGAAAATGAATTCCGTCAAAAATGGATGAATAAAATAAATGCAAAAGAAATTGATTTTGTGAACATTTTTGACGGAAAATGAATTCCGTCGAAAATGGATGAATAAAATAAATGCAAAAGAAATTGATTTTGTGAAGTTTTTCGACGGAAAATGGATTCCGTCGAAGATTTTTGACGGAAAATGAATTCCGTCGAAAATGGATGAATAAATTAAATGCAAAAGAAATTATTTTATGAAGTTTTTCGACGAAAAATGGATTCCGTCAAAGATTTTTGACGAAAAAGGTATTCCGTCGAAAACGGATGACTAAAATAAATACAAAAGAAATTGATTTTGTGAAGTTTTTCGACGGAAAAAGAATTTGCGTCGAAAACAGAATAATAAAATAAATGCAAAAGAAATTGATTTTGTAAGTTTTTCGACGGAAAATGGATTCCGTCGAAGATTTTTGACGGAAAATGAATTCCGTCGAAAATGGATGAATAAAATAAATGCAAAAGAAATTGATTTTGTGAAGTTTTTCGACGAAAAATGGATTCCGCCGAAGATTTTTGACGGAAAATGAATTCCGTCGAAAATGGATGAATAAAATAAATGCAAAAGAAATTGATTTTGTGAAGTTTTTCGAAGAAAAATGGATTCCGTCGAAGATTTTCGACAGAAAATTAATTCCGTCGAAAATGGATGAATAAAATAAATGCAAAAGAAATTGATTTTGTGAATTTTTTCGACGGAAAATAGATTTCGTCGAAGATTTTTGTCAGAAAATGAATTTCGTCAAAAATGGATGAATAAAATAAATGCAAAAGAAATTGATTTTGTGAACATTTTTGACGGAAAATGAATTCCGTCGAAAATGGATGAATAAAATAAATGCAAAAGAAATTGATTTTGTGAAGTTTTTCGACGGAAAATGGATTCCGTCGAAGATTTTTGACGGAAAATGAATTCCGTCGAAAATGGATGAATAAATTAAATGCAAAAGAAATTATTTTATGAAGTTTTTCGACGAAAAATGGATTCCGTCGAAGATTTTTGACGAAAAAGTATTCCGTCGAAAACGGATGACTAAAATAAATACAAAAGAAATTGATTTGTGAAGTTTTTCGACGGAAAAAGAATTTGCGTCGAAAACAGATTAATAAAATAAATACAAAGGAAATTGATTTTGTAAGTTTTTCGACGGAAAATGGATTCCGTCGAAGATTTTTGATGGAAAATGAATTCCATCGAAAACGGATGAATAAAATAAATGCAAAAGAAATTGATTTTGTGAAGTTTTTTGACGGAAAACAAATTCCGTCGAAAACGGATGAATAAAATAAATGCAAAAGAAATTGATTTTGTGAAGTTTTTCGACGGAAAATGGATTCCGTAGAAGATTTTTGATGGAAAATGGATTCCGTCGAAGATTTTTGACAAAAAATGAATTCCATCGAAAATGGATGAATAAAATAAATGCAAAAGAAATTGATTTTGTGAAGTTTTTCGACGAAAAATGGATTCCGTCGAAGATTTTTGATGAAAAATGTATTCCGTCGAAAACGGATGAATAAAATAAATGCAAAAGAAATTGATTTTGTGAAGTTTTTCGACGGAAAATGGAATCCGTCGAAGATTTTTGACGGAAAATGAATTCCGTCGAAAATGGATGAATAAAATAAATGCAAAAGAAACTGATTTTGTGATGTTTTTCGACGTAAAATGAATTCCGTCGAAAATGGATGAATAAAATAAATGCAAAAGAAACTGATTTTGTGATGTTTTTCGACGAAAAATGGATTCCGTCGAAGATTTTTGACGGAAAATGAATTCCGTCGAAAATGGATGAATAAAATAAATGCAAAAGAAACTGATTTTGTGATGTTTTTCGACGAAAAATGGATTCCGTCGAAGATTTTTGACGAAAAATGGATTCCGTCGAAAACGGACGAATCAAATAAATGCAAAAGAAATTTATTTTGTGAAGTTTTTCGACGCAAAATGGATTCCGTCGAAGATTTTTGACGGAAAATGAATTCCGTCGAAAATGGATGAATAAAATAAATGCAAAAGAAATTGATTTTGTGAAGTTTTTCGACGAAAAATGGATTCCGCCGAAGATTTTTGACGGAAAATGAATTCCGTCGAAAATGGATGAATAAAATAAATGCAAAAGAAATTGATTTTGTGAAGTTTTTCGAAGAAAAATGGATTCCGTCGAAGATTTTCGACAGAAAATTAATTCCTTCGAAAATGGATGAATAAAATAAATGCAAAAGAAATTGATTTTGTGAATTTTTTCGACGGAAAATAGATTTCGTCGAAGATTTTTGTCAGAAAATGAATTTCGTCAAAAATGGATGAATAAAATAAATGCAAAAGAAATTGATTTTGTGAACATTTTTGACGGAAAATGAATTCCGTCGAAAATGGATGAATAAAATAAATGCAAAAGAAATTGATTTTGTGAAGTTTTTCGACGGAAAATGGATTCCGTCGAAGATTTTTGACGGAAAATGAATTCCGTCGAAAATGGATGAATAAATTAAATGCAAAAGAAATTATTTTATGAAGTTTTTCGACGAAAAATGGATTCCGTCAAAGATTTTTGACGAAAAAGGTATTCCGTCGAAAACGGATGACTAAAATAAATACAAAAGAAATTGATTTTGTGAAGTTTTTCGACGGAAAAAGAATTTGCGTCGAAAACAGAATAATAAAATAAATACAAAGGAAATTGATTTTGTAAGTTTTTCGACGGAAAATGGATTCCGTCGAAGATTTTTGACGGAAAATAATGAATTCCGTCGAAAATGGATGAATAAAATAAATGCAAAAGAAATTATTTTATGAAGTTTTTCGACGAAAAATGGATTCCGTCAAAGATTTTTGACGAAAAAGGTATTCCGTCGAAAACGGATGACTAAAATAAATACAAAAGAAATTGATTTTGTGAAGTTTTTCGACGGAAAAAGAATTTGCGTCGAAAACAGAATAATAAAATAAATACAAAGGAAATTGATTTTGTAAGTTTTTCGACGGAAAATGGATTCCGTCGAAGATTTTTGACGGAAAATGAATTCCGTCGAAAATGGATGAATAAAATAAATGCAAAAGAAATTGATTTTGTGAAGTTTTTCGACGAAAAATGGATTCCGCCGAAGATTTTTGACGGAAAATGAATTCCGTCGAAAATGGATGAATAAAATAAATGCAAAAGAAATTGATTTTGTGAAGTTTTTCGACGGAAAATGGATTCCGTAGAAGATTTTTGATGGAAAATGGATTCCGTCGAAGATTTTTGACAGAAAATGAATTCCATCGAAAATGGATGAATAAAATAAATGCAAAAGAAATTGATTTTATGAAGTTTTCGACGGAAAAATAATTTCGTCGAAAAAGGATTAATAAAATAAATGCAAAAGAAATTGATTTTGTGAAGTTTTTCGACGAAAAATGGATTCCGTCGAAGATTTTTGATGAAAAATGTATTCCGTCGAAAACAGATAAGTAAAATAAATGCAAAAGAAATTGATTTTGTGAAGTTTTTCGACGGAAAATGCATTCCGTCGAAGATTTTTGACGGAAAATGAATTCCGTCGAAAATGGATGAATAAAATAAATGCAAAAGAAACTGATTTTGTGATGTTTTTCGACGCAAAATGGATTCCGTCGAAGATTTTTGACGGAAAATGAATTCCGTCGAAAAAGGATGAAGAAAATAAATGCAAAAGAAATTGGTTTTGTGAAGTTTTTCGACGGAAAAAGAATTTCGTCGAAAATGGATTAATAAAATAAATGCAAAAGAAACTGATTTTGTGATGTTTTTCGACGAAAAATGGATTCCGTCGAAGATTTTTGACGGAAAATGAATTCCATCGAAAATGGATGAATAAAATAAATGCAAAAGAAATTGATTTTGTGAAGTTTTTCGACGCAAAATGGATTCCGACGAAGATTTTTGACGGAAAATGAATTCCGTCGAAAATGGATGAATAAAATAAATGCAAAAGAAATTGATTTTGTGAAGTTTTTCGACGAAAAATGGATTCCGCCGAAGATTTTTGACGGAAAATGAATTCCGTCGAAAATGGATGAATAAAATAAATGCAAAAGAAATTGATTTTGTGAAGTTTTTCGAAGAAAAATGGATTCCGTCGAAGATTTTCGACAGAAAATTAATTCCTTCGAAAATGGATGAATAAATTAAATGCAAAAGAAATTGATTTTGTGAAGTTTTTCGACGGAAAATGGATTCCGTCGAAGATTTCTGACGGAAAATGAATTCCGTCGAAAATGGATGAATAAAATAAATGCAAAAGAAATTGATTTTGTGATGTTTTTCAACGAAAAATGGATTCCGCCGAAGATTTTTGACGGAAAATGAATTCCGTCGAAAATGGATGAATAAAATAAATGCAAAAGAAATTGATTTTGTGAAGTTTTTCGAAGAAAAATGGATTCCGTCGAAGATTTTCGACAGAAAATTAATTCCTTCGAAAATGGATGAATAAAATAAATGCAAAAGAAACTGATTTTGTGAGGTTTTTCGACGAAAAATGGATTCCGTCGAATATTTTTGACGGAAAATGAATTCCGTCGAAAATGGATGAATAAAATAAATGCATAAGAAATTGATTTTGTGAATTTTTTCGACGAAAAATGGATTCCGTCGAAGATTTTTGACGGAAAATGAATTCCGTCGAAAATGGATGAATAAAATAAATCCAAAAGAAATTGATTTTGTGAAGTTTTTCGAAGAAAAATGGATTCCGTCGAAGATTTTCGACAGAAAATTAATTCCGTCGAAAATGGATGAATAAAATAAATGCAAAAGAAATTGATTTTGTGAATTTTTTCGACGGAAAATAGATTTCGTCGAAGATTTTTGTCAGAAAATGAATTTCGTCAAAAATGGATGAATAAAATAAATGCAAAAGAAATTGATTTTGTGAACATTTTTGATGGAAAATGAATTCCGTCGAAAATGGATGAATAAAATAAATGCAAAAGAAATTGATTTTGTGAAGTTTTTCGACGGAAAATGGATTCCGTCGAAGATTTTTGACGGAAAATGAATTCCGTCGAAAATGGATGAATAAATTAAATGCAAAAGAAATTATTTGATGACGTTTTTCGACGAAAAATGGATTCCGTCAAAGATTTTTGACGAAAAAAGTATTCCGTCGAAAACGATTGACTAAAATAAATACAAAAGAAATTGATTTTGTGAAGTTTTTCGACGGAAAAAGAATTTCGTCGAAAACAGATTAATAAAATAAATACAAAGGAAATTGATTTTGTAAGTTTTTCGACGAAAAATGGATTCCGTCGAAGATTTTTGATGGAAAATGAATTCCATCGAAAACGGATGAATAAAATAAATGCAAAAGAAATTGATTTTGTGAAGTTTTTCGACGGAAAATGGATTCCGTCGAAGATTTTTGACGGAAAATGAATTCCGTCGAAAATGGATGAATAAAATAAATGAAAAAGAAATTGATTTTATGAAGTTTTTCGACGAAAAATGTATTCCGTCGAAGATTTTTGACGGAAAATGAATTCCGTCGAAAATGGATGAATAAAATAAAGGCAAAAGAAATTGATTATATGATGTTTTTCGACGAAAAATGGAGTCCATCGAAGGTTTTTGACGAAAAATGTATTCCGATGAAAACGGATGAATAAAATAAATGCAAAAGAAATTGATTTTGTGAAGTTTTTTGACGGAAAACAAATTCCGTCGAAAACGGATGAATAAAATAAATGCAAAAGAAATTGATTTTGTGAAGTTTTTCGACGGAAAATGGATTCCGTAGAAGATTTTTGATGGAAAATGGATTCCGTCGAAGATTTTTGACAGAAAATGAATTCCATCGAAAACGGATGAATAAAATAAATGCAAAAGAAATTGATTTTGTGAAGTTTTCGACGGAAAAATAATTTCGTCGAAAAAGGATTAATAAAATAAATGCAAAAGAAATTGTTTTGTGAAGTTTTTTGACGAAAAATGGATTCCGTCGAAGATTTTTGATGAAAAATGTATTCCGTCGAAAACAGATAAGTAAAATAAATGCAAAAGAAATTGATTTTGTGAAGTTTTTCGACGGAAAATGCATTCCGTCGAAGATTTTTGACGGAAAATGAATTCCGTCGAAAATGGATGAATAAAATAAATGCAAAAGAAACTGATTTTGTGATGTTTTTCGACGCAAAATGGATTCCGTCGAAGATTTTTGATGGAAAATGAATTCCGTCGAAAAAGGATGAATAAAATAAATGCAAAAGAAATTGATTTTGTGAAGTTTTTCGACGAAAAATGGATTCCGTCGAAGATTTTTGACGGAAAATGAATTCCGTCGAAAATGGATGAATAAAATAAATGCAAAAGAAACTGATTTTGTGATGTTTTTCGACGAAAAATGGATTCCGTCGAAGATTTTTGACGGAAAATGAATTCCGTCGAAAATGGATGAATAAAATAAATGCAAAAGAAACTGATTTTGTGATGTTTTTCGACGAAAAATGGATTCCGTCGAAGATTTTTGACGGAAAATGAATTCTATCGAAAATGGATGAATAAAATAAATGCAAAAGAAATTGATTTTGTGAAGTTTTTCGACGCAAAATGGATTCCGTCGAAGATTTTTGACGGAAAATGAATTCCGTCGAAAATGGATGAATAAAATAAATGCAAAAGAAATTGATTTTGTGAAGTTTTTCGACGAAAAATGGATTCCGCCGAAGATTTTTGACGGAAAATGAATTCCGTCGAAAATGGATGAATAAAAAAAATGCAAAAGAAATTGATTTTGTGAAGTTTTTCGAAGAAAAATGGATTCCGTCGAAGATTTTCGACAGAAAATTAATTCCTTCGAAAATGGATGAATAAAATAAATGCAAAAGAAATTGATTTTGTGAAGTTTTTCGACGAAAAATGGATTCCGCCGAAGATTTTTGACGGAAAATGAATTCCGTCGAAAATGGATGAATAAAATAAATGCAAAAGTAACTGATTTTGTGAAGTTTTTCGACGAAAAATGGATTCCGCCGAAGATTTTTGACGGAAAATGAATTCCGTCGAAAATGGATGAATAAAATAAATGCAAAAGAAATTGATTTTGTGAAGTTTTTCGAAGAAAAATGGATTCCGTCGAAGATTTTCGACAGAAAATTAATTCCTTCGAAAATGGATGAATAAAATAAATGCAAAAGAAACTGATTTTGTGAAGTTTTTCGACGAAAAATGGATTCCGTCGAATATCTTTGACGGAAAATGAATTCCGTCGAAAATGGATGAATCAAATAAATGCAAAAGAAATTGATTTTGTGAAGTTTTTCGACGAAAAATGGATTCCGTCGATGATTTTTGACGGAAAATGAATTCCGTCGAAAATGGATGAATAAAATAAATGCAAAAGAAATTGATTTTGTGAAGTTTTTCGAAGAAAAATGGATTCCGTCGAAGATTTTCGACAGAAAATGAATTCCGTAGAAAATGGATGAATAAAATAAATGCAAAAGAAATTGATTTTGTGAATTTTTTCGACGGAAAATAGATTTCGTCGAAGATTTTTGTCAGAAAATGAATTTCGTCAAAAATGGATGAATAAAATAAATGCAAAAGAAATTGATTTTGTGAACATTTTTGACGGAAAATGAATTCCGTCGAAAATGGATGAATAAAATAAATGCAAAAGAAATTGATTTTGTGAAGTTTTTTGACGGAAAATGGATTCCGTCGAAGATTTTTGACGGAAAATAAATTCCGTCGAAAATGGATGAATAAATTAAATGCAAAAGAAATTATTTGATGACGTTTTTCGACGAAAAATGGATTCCGTCAAAGATTTTTGACGAAAAAAGTATTCCGTCGAAAACGAATGACTAAAATAAATACAAAAGAAATTGATTTTATGAAGTTTTTCGACGGAAAAAGAATTTCGTCGAAAACAGATTAATAAAATAAATACAAAGGAAATTGATTTTGTAAGTTTTTCGATGGAAAATGGATTCCGTCGAAGATTTTTGATGGAAAATGAATTCCATCGAAAACGGATGAATAAAATAAATGCAAAAGAAATTGATTTTGTGAAGTTTTTCGACGGAAAATGGATTCCGTCGAAGATTTTTTACGGAAAATGAATTCCGTCGAAAATGGATGAATAAAATAAATGAAAAAGAAATTGATTTTGTGAAGTTTTTCGACGGAAAATGGATTCCGTCGAAAATGGATGAATAAAATAAATGCAAAAGAAATTGATTTTATGAAGTTTTTCGACGAAAAATGTATTCCGTCGAAGATTTTTGACGGAAAATGAATTCCGTCGAAAATGGATGAATAAAATAAATGCAAAAGAAATTGATTATATGATGTTTTTCGACGAAAAATGGAGTCCGTCGAAGGTTTTTGACGAAAAATGTATTCCGTTGAAAACGGATGAATAAAATAAATGCAAAAGAAATTGATTTTGTGAAGTTTTTTGACGGAAAACAAATTCCGTCGAAAACGGTTGAATAAAATAAATGCAAAAGAAATTGATTTTGTGAAGTTTTTCGACGGAAAATGGATTCCGTAGAAGATTTTCGACGCAAAATGGATTCCGTCGAAGATTTTTGACGGAAAATGAATTCCGTCGAAAAAGGATGAATAAAATAAATGCAAAAGAAATTGATTTTGTGAAGTTTTTCGACGAAAAATGGATTCCGTCGAAGATTTTTGACGGAAAATGAATTCCGTCGAAAATGGATGAATAAAATAAATGCAAAAGAAACTGATTTTGTGATGTTTTTCGACGAAAAATGGATTCCGTCGAAGATTTTTGACGGAAAATGAATTCCGTCGAAAATAGATGAATAAAATAAATGCAAAAGAAATTGATTTTGTGAATTTTTTCGACGGAAAATAGATTTCGTCGAAGATTTTTGTCAGAAAATGAATTTCGTCAAAAATGGATGAATAAAATAAATGCAAAAGAAATTGATTTTGTGAACATTTTTGACGGAAAATGAATTCCGTCGAAAATGGATGAATAAAATAAATGCAAAAGAAATTGATTTTGTGATGTTTTTCGACGGAAAATGGATTCCGTCGAAGATTTTTGACTGAAAATGAATTCCGTCGAAAATGGATGAATAAATTAAATGCAAAAGAAATTATTTGATGACGTTTTTCGACGAAAAATGGATTCCGTCAAAGATTTTTGACGAAAAAAGTATTCCGTCGAAAACGAATGACTAAAATAAATACAAAAGAAATTGATTTTGTGAAGTTTTTCGACGGAAAAAGAATTTCGTCGAAAACAGATTAAAAAAATAAATACAAAGGAAATTGATTTTGTAAGTTTTTCGATGGAAAATGGATTCCGTCGAAGATTTTTGATGGAAAATGAATTCCATTGAAAACGGATGAATAAAATAAATGCAAAAGAAGTTGATTTTGTGAAGTTTTTCGACGGAAAATGGATTCCGTCGAAGATTTTTGACGGAAAATGAATTCCGTCGAAAATGGATGAATAAAATAAATGAAAAAGAAATTGATTTTGTGAAGTTTTTCGACGGAAAATGGATTCCGTCGAAAATGGATGAATAAAATAAATGCAAAAGAAATTGATTTTATGAAGTTTTTCGACGAAAAATGTATTCCGTCGAAGATTTTTGACGGAAAATGAATTCCGTCGAAAATGGATGAATAAAATAAATGCAAAAGAAATTGATTATATGATGTTTTTCGACGAAAAATGGAGTCCGTCGAAGGTTTTTGACGAAAAATGTATTCCGTTGAAAACGGATGAATAAAATAAATGCAAAAGAAATTGATTTTGTGAAGTTTTTTGACGGAAAACAAATTCCGTCGAAAACGGTTGAATAAAATAAATGCAAAAGAAATTGATTTTGTGAAGTTTTTCGACGGAAAATGGATTCCGTAGAAGATTTTCGACGCAAAATGGATTCCGTAGAATATTTTTGACGGAAAATGAATTCCGTCGAAAAAGGATGAATAAAATAAATGCAAAAGAAATTGATTTTGTGAAGTTTTTCGACGAAAAATGGATTCCGTCGAAGATTTTTGACGGAAAATGAATTCCGTCGAAAATGGATGAATAAAATAAATGCAAAAGAAACTGATTTTGTGATGTTTTTCGACGAAAAATGGATTCCGTCGAAGATTTTTGACGGAAAATGAATTCCGTCGAAAATTGATGAATAAAATAAATGCAAAAGAAATTGATTTTGTGAATTTTTTCGACGGAAAATAGATTTCGTCGAAGATTTTTGTCAGAAAATGAATTTCGTCAAAAATGGATGAATAAAATAAATGCAAAAGAAATTGATTTTGTGAACATTTTTGACGGAAAATGAATTCCGTCGAAAATGGATGAATAAAATAAATGCAAAAGAAATTGATTTTGTGATGTTTTTCGACGGAAAATGGATTCCGTCGAAGATTTTTGACGGAAAATGAATTCCGTCAAAAATGGATGAATAAATTAAATGCAAAAGAAATTATTTGATGACGTTTTTCGACGAAAAATGGATTCCGTCAAAGATTTTTGACGAAAAAAGTATTCCGTTGAAAACGAATGACTAAAATAAATACAAAAGAAATTGATTTTGTGAAGTTTTTCGACGGAAAAAGAATTTCGTCGAAAACAGATTAATAAAATAAATACAAAGGAAATTGATTTTGTAAGTTTTTCGATGGAAAATGGATTCCGTCGATGATTTTTGATGGAAAATGAATTCCATCGAAAACGGATGAATAAAATAAATGCAAAAGAAATTGATTTTGTGAAGTTTTTCGACGGAAAATGGATTCCGTCGAAGATTTTTGACGGAAAATGAATTCCGTCGAAAATGGATGAATAAAATAAATGAAAAAGAAATTGATTTTGTGAAGTTTTTCGACGGAAAATGGATTCCGTCGAAAATGGATGAATAAAATAAATGCAAAAGAAATTGATTTTATGAAGTTTTTCGACGAAAAATGTATTCCGTCGAAGATTTTTGACGGAAAATGAATTCCGTCGAAAATGGATGAATAAAATAAATGGAAACGAAATTGATTTTATGAAGTTTTTCGACGAAAAATGGATTCCGTCGAAGATTTTTGACGAAAAATGTATTCCGTTGAAAACGGATGAATAAAATAAATGCAAAAGAAATTGATTTTGTGAAGTTTTTTGACGGAAAACAAATTCCGTCGAAAACGGTTGAATAAAATAAATGCAATTGATTTTGTGAAGTTTTTCGACGGAAAATGGATTCCGTAGAAGATTTTCGACGCAAAATGGATTCCGTCGAATATTTTTGACGGAAAATGAATTCCGTCGAAAAAGGATGAATAAAATAAATGCAAAAGAAATTGATTTTGTGAAGTTTTTCGACGAAAAATGGATTCCGTCGAAGATTTTTGACGGAAAATGAATTCCGTCGAAAATGGATGAATAAAATAAATGCAAAAGAAACTGATTTTGTGATGTTTTTCGACGAAAAATGGATTCCGTCGAAGATTTTTGACGGAAAAAGAATTCCGTCGAAAATGGATGAATAAAATAAATGCAAAAGAAATTGATTTTGTGATGTTTTTCGACGAAAAATGGATTCCGTCGAAGATTTTCGACGGAAAATGAATTCCGTCGAAAATGGATGAATAAAATAAATGCAAAAGAAATTGATTTTGTGAAGTTTTTTGAAGAAAAATGGATTCCGTCGAAGATTTTCGACGGAAAATGAATTCCGTCGAAAATGGATGAATAAAATAAATGCAAAAGAAATTGATTTTGTGAAGTTTTTCGACGCAAAATGGATTCCGTCGAAGATTTTTGACGGAAAATGAATTCCGTCGAAAATGGATGAATAAAATAAATGCAAATGAAATTGATTTTGTGAAGTTTTTCGACGAAAAATGGATTCCGCCGAAGATTTTTGACGGAAAATGAATTCCGTCGAAAATGGATGAATAAAATAAATGCAAAAGAAATTGATTTTGTGAAGTTTTTCGAAGAAAAATGGATTCCGTCGAAGATTTTCGACAGAAAATTAATTCCTTCGAAAATGGATGAATAAAATAAATGCAAAAGAAATTGATTTTGTGAATTTTTTCGACGGAAAATAGATTTCGTCGAGGATTTTTGTCAGAAAATGAATTTCGTCAAAAATGGATGAATAAAATAAATGCAAAAGAAATTGATTTTGTGAACATTTTTGACGGAAAATGAATTTCGTCGAAAATGGATGAATAAAATAAATGCAAAAGAAATTGATTTTGTGAAGTTTTTCGACGAAAAATGGATTCCGTCGAAGATTTTTGACGGAAAATGAATTCCGTCGAAAATGGATGAATAAAATAAATGCAAAAGAAACTGATTTTGTGAAGTTTTTCGACGGAAAATGGATTCCGTCGAAGATTTTTGACAGAAAATGAATTCCGTCGAAAATGGATGAATAAAATAAATGCAAAAGCCAGTGATTTTATGAAGTTTTTCGACGAAAAATAGATTCCTCCGAAAACGGGTTAATAAAATAAATGCAAAAGAAATTGATTTTATGAAGTTTTTCGACGAAAAATGGATTCCTTAGAAAACGGATGAATAAAATAAATGCAAAAGAAAATGGATTCCGTCGAAGGTTTTTGACGAAAAATGTATTCCGTTGAAAACGGATGAATAAAATAAATGCAAAAGAAATTGATTTTGTGAAGTTTTTTGACGGAAAACAAATTCCGTCGAAAACGGTTGAATAAAATAAATGCAAAAGAAATTGATTTTGTGAAGTTTTTCGACGGAAAATGGATTCCGTAGAAGATTTTCGACGCAAAATGGATTCCGTAGAATATTTTTGACGGAAAATGAATTCCGTCGAAAAAGGATGAATAAAATAAATGCAAAAGAAATTGATTTTGTGAAGTTTTTCGACGAAAAATGGATTCCGTCGAAGATTTTTGACGGAAAATGAATTCCGAAGAAAATGGATGAATAAAATAAATGCAAAAGAAACTGATTTTGTGATGTTTTTCGACGAAAAATGGATTCCGTCGAAGATTTTTGACGGAAAATGAATTCCGTCGAAAATGGATGAATAAAATAAATGCAAAAGAAATTGATTTTGTGAATTTTTTCGACGGAAAATAGATTTCGTCGAAGATTTTTGTCAGAAAATGAATTCCGTCGAAAATGGATGAATAAAATAAATGCAAAAGAAATTGATTATATGATGTTTTTCAACGCAAAATGGAGTCCGTCGAAGGTTTTTGACGAAAAATGTATTCCGTTGAAAACAGATGAATAAAATAAATGCAAAAGAAATTGATTTTGTGAAGTTTTTTGACGGAAAACAAATTCCGTCGAAAAAGGATGAATAAAATAAATGCAAAAGAAATTGATTTTGTGAAATTTTTCGACGGAAAATGGATTCCGTAGAAGATTTTTGATGGAAAATGGATTCCGTCGAAGATTTTTGACGGAAAATGAATTCCATCGAAAATGGATGAATAAAATAAATGCAAAAGAAATTGATTTTGTGAAGTATTTCGACGAAAAATGGATTCCGTCGAAGATTTTTGATGAAAAATGTATTCCGTCGAAAATGGATGAATAAAATAAATGCAAAAGAAACTGATTTTGT